>CM021316.1:7353969-7406144 GCA_010645155.1 Tigriopus japonicus | reverse complement strand
ATGAAACTACCAATCCAATTCAGGACCTTACCCTGGATCCCAAACTCTTTGAGTTGATCGAGCAAAAGACCATGATCTACCTTATCAAAGGCCTTGGCAAAGTCAAGATAGACTACATCAACTGACTCATGTCTTTCAAGCCCTTCAATGATCTGCTCAATGTGGTCAATCAATTGGGTTGCAGTACTAAAATGAGCTCGAAACCCATGCTGCCCAGGTGGAATGATATCATGGGCTTCCAAATGCTCAACAAGCTTGGACTTCATGATCTTCTCAAAGACCTTTGCAATACTGGAAGTCAGAGAAATGGGCCTATAATTACTAGGGAGTGACTTATCTCCGCCCTTAAAAATTGAAACAACATGAGCTACTTTCAATGAGGAGGGAAACTTGCCCTGATCTAAGATGCAACGCATCAAATAGGAGAAAACAGGGGCAAGAAGATTCATCAGAAACTGAGATGTCACACCATCAGGTCCAGGAGAACTCGAGAGCTTTAAGCTCTTGATGGCCTCAAAAGCATCTTGATCTGTTACTACCAGATCCTCCAATCGATTATCCTGACTGTCAATGCCAGTCTCATCAGCAACATTGCTACAGTCATGGCCTGCTCTGACTACCCTTTTCGGAATTGAAAATACACTTGAGAACTGGTCTCCAAGCATACTAGCCATAACCTCACTATCATTGACGGTTTTATCGTCGACCTCAAAAGGTCCTACTGGATGCTTCATTTTTCTCTTTGTGTTTGCAAAAGAGAAAAACGCCTTTGGATAGGTCTTAACCTCCTGGATCACTCTACTTTCCTTCTCCAACTGATCGGAATCAATGGAGGCCCTAATCTTTGATTGGACCACATCCGATTTGCTTTGGAGGCTGGCTACAACAAATGGGTTTGAAGTACGTCGAAGTCTATTTGAAACCTGACAACGCCTTTTGAACATCTTCTTTCTATACTTTGGAATTCTAGACAGTGGCCCACCTTTTGGCGCCGTTTCTGGAATACACAGAGACAAACAAACCTCCTGAAAAATGAAAATCAGCCTACTTATGGCGTCATCTATGGATGGCTCCTGCTTCAAAATGGAAATCAAGTCCAACTCTTCCAATTTTTCAACAATAAGAGGCCAATGTTTCTCTTTGAACTTGAACTTTGCCAGACCCACCTTTTGTGCAGGTTTAACTCTCGAGCTCGCCGGCTTTTGAGTAATGGTCGACCCTATCTCAAGAATGTGATGATCTGAAAGACTACATGGGGCAGCATGGACATACTGGATCAGATCAGGGTCATTGGAAAAAACTAAGTCCAGGACACTCTCTGCTCTGGTTGCAACACCAACGTGTTGAGAGAGATTACGCAAGATCGCAAACTCTTCCAATTTTTCGAAAGACAACGATGCCGTTTTCGAAATGGGAATGTACCCATCCGGACTAACCTCCCACTCTACAATGCTAGCCGGAATAAATATCATAATCATCATAATCATAAAAATATCATAAAAATATAAATAAATGGTTGTGAAATGCAATGTAACTGTCAAATGATACACATTTTGTCATAAAATGCCTCTTGTCTTGTTTTTTTAGTTCTTCATAAATTGTGAATCATAATTACCCAACCAATACTCTTTTTATCATTTGTGGTTTACACAATAAAATATAAGTAAATTGACTTTGAACAAGTTTATCTAATTAGCTGATGTTCTAGTATCTTTTTCTTTTGGACTTTTTGTTTGAAGCTTAAGTTTCAGCAATTATTCAAGTCTTAATGAATCGTTCATTTACTAGGCAATTGATATACAGTGGTATAAACCTAACATTGTCTATGAACCATATAACCCATTTCATCCTTTTTTATCTTCACATTGAACCTTGAAAACCCCTAGTATTAAAATTAGATCAGTTTAAGTAAAAATCAAGGATTGTATTCGGGAGATGTTCTACTTTTTTAAGTCGAAGTAAAGACGAAGTCGAAGACTTGTAAAAACGTCCACTCAAGAAGTAGCATTTTATGGCATGGGCGTTGATATGTGTACTCTTTTTCATGAGTACGTTTGCCCTTAAGATTTATATAGCAAATGAGGTATTTTCTTGTCAAAGATTTGGTTTCTGCATCCTATACTGTTGGACTCGGGGGTAGGAATTGGTCAGCCTCTGAGCGTACTTTAGGGTAGATTTTCAAAACAAGAGGAGACCGAGACCCTCTACTATATTTTTATACTTTACACTAGATACACTAAGATAGATATTGGCATTCGTAGGCTAACACACGGTGCCGATGATTCACGCTGGTGATTGGTCAATAGCATTCAGTTGAACATTCAGCTAATTCTAACGAAGTTCAACAACAAACCAGAGTACTTCTTCTTTGTTGATTTTGTAGTGATCTGACCTGGTGCTGGGGTTGCCAATTTTCTTAAGTGAAATCATATTCCCCACTGTCTATCAGCCTTCATAAACAGGTTTTTTTTCTTTAAGAAGCGACAAAAGGCAAGGCATCCCTGACCTTCGTGACTTCTGAGCAGGGTTGCAAATCAACCTCAAATTCGTGTTTGCTCATATACCAGAGCAAAGCACCCATTCTCTAAGAGGTAACCCTACCCTGCCACCTCCCGTGAAAAAACTTGCGCAAGCCGAGATTTCACATCACTGAGATTTTGTTGTCAATCACCCGATCATGTGAATTAATCGGCCCCTGTTTAAACTCCACACGAGTTGAAATTCACTTTTTGCATATCGGGTTAATACCTTAGACACATTTCCAGCAGACTTGAGGATTTTCAATAACCAAACTGCCCTATCAGACGAGCGAAATAGTTTAGATGTGTTTCTTAGAAGAAAAGGTTCCTTTAATCATGAACTTCGGCTTCCCGCATGATGAATGACGTCACAGACAGTCCGTGCCGGGTCGGGCAATCATAGATTTGAATGCCAATCTCTGCCTTTTAGTATTTCTAGGCAGACCCATCTTACGTTGATTTCCAGCATGGTTGCTAAGACGAGATATAGGTACGATGCTAGTTTTTGTCAAAATCTTAAGTCCTTTTCCTTGACCGATTATCTTCTTTTGAGTGGCATCATTTAGCTTAAAAGGCACCCAATTTTGAGAAATCATCCGTTTCGAAAAATTGATAGTCATCGAAGAAACATAGGTGGGTGACATGTTGCCAAAAAGTGGCATCAAAAATTATGTCGTGGCAATCATGTGAAATCAACGCAAGATATATACGTATGTCTGGCAACGCAAGGTCTCCGCTGATATTTTTCTCGGTTCATTAAAATTTACAAAAATACTTCAAAATAACAAATATTAACTCAAAATTAATAAAAAAACTTCAGTATTGGTGCTAAAATAACTAGACTAACACATTGCATTTGAAAACACTTGAACACTTCAACACATGAATTAATGTCATTACTTAGTCTATATCTCAAGGAAATTAAGGTGCTTATTTGTCTTTTCATAGGATATTTCCTGGTTAAAAATCCATCATTCTTTTAGCGTCCCATATAGTGATAATTAGGGACAGGAAGTTAAGACGAATAAAACTGTCAAGTTAAACAAAAAGCGACGAATAGAATTACCTAATTAGACGAAAAAAGGCGAATGAAAGATCTCATACGACAAAAAAAACGAAAACAAAAACCTTACTAGTAAGACGTAAAAATCGAATCAATTTCCCAAAAAGGCGAATGAAACTGTTGATAAGAAATAAGACAAATTAAATGCCCAGATAGACGAAAAAAGACGTTTAAAACTGCTCCCAAAAAATAGACGAAATGTATGTCCCTATTGACGTGGAAAAATGCTTATGCAAAAACGGCGAAATCTAGAAAATTTAAAAACGGAAGTAATTAATGGGCAAGAAATTTTCGGTAGGACATGTATATGTCAAATGAAAACCAAGAGTTCAAAAATGCCTCTTTTTAAGGAGCGTTTTCAGTAGAGCTGAAGTCAGATTTGCAGATACATTAATTGTTCTCATGGCCAGAAAGCTTTTTCAACCCAACAGTAATCTTTTCTTTCTGTGTCTGTTGGGCAACACTACGAGTTCAAGTTAATTTGTAAGTGTGGATTGTATTTTGTTGGTGCAAAACCTCAACTGACAATCAAATTATTACTTTGCCTTAAGCTTTGGCGTTGAACTTTCTTCAAAGTTATTTTTGCTTGGAAGATTGAAACAACGCCTAAAGAGCTTGAAATGCAAGAAAATTCAAGTTTTTTGCCGATTAAACAAGAAAAGACGAATGAAATTGCCCGATTAGATAAAAAAGACGAATAAAGTCCAATTAGACGGGGGAAAAATTCGTGACGAATAAAGGTAAAAAAGACGAAAAAAATGAGAAGAGACGAAAAAGTTTATTCGTCTAAAGTTCTTGTCCCTAGTGATAATAATTCAGGCTGAGATAAGAACTTTAATCAAAATTATGACGAAACTTTATGTGAGGTAATGAAAAACTCCTATGATATACTTTTATCATATTTCAAATTGATTATATAATTATCATATTGAAAAAATATTTATCTTGCACTTCCACTTGCACTTAAATAATAGTGTTGAAATCGGATTTAAGAATGAGATTATCCCTATCTTCTACAATGCTTAATGTTATCATATAATTTATTAATTGATACCATAATTAATGAAACGAATTGATTAATGATTTGCGTCCCAGGAAGTATTTGTTACAACTTTTTGTAAAGCCCCAATATCATTTTTTAAAGGAAGCAAAAAATACTTGTTTGGGACTTTATTTCATTTTTTTTTAAAATTTGGTTTTATAGTCATTCATTTTAAACTAATTCGGTTTATAGCAGGCAAGCATCTGCAAATCAGCCTTTGATTAAACGTAATGTTAAGTCGTAATTTATACATCAAACATATTGCAATTGTAAAAGCTAAGAAAGTCAGTGTGTAATTTCATTTATATTTGAGTAAATAAGCTTGACTTAAAAATAGCAAGTATTTTCTTCAAATGATCTTTGTTAGACTGTGTTGTAATTGGATGTGAAAAATGTACCTTAGGCTTTAGTATTTAAATTTTGAAAACATTTTGCACTTACGATATTTAAACATTTGAAAACCTACAATTATAAAAAATTGTGTTCAAAAAGTAAACGAGCATCACATAATTAAATTGCATTCAAGTACTAACTCTCAGTTTATATTTAAGACGAAATCAGAGTGCTCAATTTGGCCACCCTAACTTCGAGGAAAATTCAAAAACGAATCGAGGCGATCGATTTCACGAACTTTTATCATCCTTTTTCGATGGAATGAGCTTTTAGAGGGATGGCAAGGCCGTAGTTAGACATCAAAGGTGCCAATTTTATCCCTTTTATTATTGAATATATTGATTTATATGAGTTACTTAAAAATAATTTCTGCCATTTCTGCCACTTTCTTCACATGAATAAGAGCCATTTTCTGCCACCAATTTCTGCCAGGTGATAGAAAGTGGCTTTTATTCATTTGCCATCTCTGACAACACGGCTTAACCAAAATGAGCCAAATGTTCCAAAATGTCTACAAAAGCGCATTTGTACTAAAGTTTAACATCAGCAACCATAACACTTGCCATATACGCAAAAAACTGCGCAAATTTATTGAGCAAATTAAAAATTGTATTGTCAAATCGGTTTAAGTGTTTTTTGTGCCTTCAAAAATAAGACATTGCATTAAAATTACCAAAAACACATTGGAAAAAGTGGTGCACACAAACAAACTAGCCAAGTAATTGAGTTGTCAAAAAGATTTTTTAAGTATCCAGCTTATTTTTCAAATATTTTGGCCCTTTGAAGCAAATGAACATTTAATATTTCGACACTTTTAAGCAAATAATTTACTGGGCCCTAATGATCAGTGAATATGAAGCAATAACTTCAAGAGACCTTTGAGCCCATCTATTTTCAATGTCGTTGATCTTACTGAACAAATCAACAAACGATGCTAATGAACTCTATAAGATAAAGCATGAATGTCGAAAAATCTTCTGGGGTCATTGGATAGACTAATTTTTTGAGCACTTTTAATAAAAGACGGCATAAAAGCGACAAATCAGAGTCCTTAAATTGCAACCAGTGAAATAGAAAATATCTGTTGAAAAAATGTACACCCTCTGAGCGTTATGACTCAATTCTTCTGTTCTTTCGTGTCCACTTCATATTAAGAAGTAAAAAAAAAACAGGTCAAACTTTCCTGCCGGGGTGCAACTTTGGGCGCTGTATTGGTACAAAGACCTCCTACTGTTATGTTCGGTGACATCCCAATCAGCTATTTGTTAAAGGACCTCTATGGCAAAGTAAATTTTGCAAGAATAACTTTTATCGTTTCTTTTTTTGAAAAGGAATTCAAGAGATGCTAATTCCTCATTTTTGGAAGAAGAATGGGAAGTGTATTCCGTTCTTTTTTTCGAGGAACGCCCAAAGCCCCCATGCTATCTACTAATACACACATCTAATGAAATTGGCGCGCTGTTGCCACATAAAGAGTATTTCTTATTCGAGCAGTATTAGCAAACGCAAAACAGCTTGCACAATTTTGAGGTTGATGAGCTGTAAGCCATGCATCTTTTTCTTGTTTTGATTTCATTAGGGTGACGTCGTGCGTCGTGCGTTGAAATCTGCCTTCTCTCTATCTTAGGTCAAGACGAGCTTGATGTAACAAGTTTTTTCAAGAGCCGAAAACTCGAACCCTTATTTCTTGCAAGCTGCTTGAATACTTTTTCTGTTTTGATACTGTAGCTTGATCAGCTAATGCAAAATCAATCCATATGAGCCCTATACTTCTAAAAAATCTTCGTAAACAAACTTTACAGCGTTGCCAAAATCTGACATCATCATGCCAGTTTTAAAGGTCAAACTTACTTATTAATAATAAGTATGCCGAAATAAATGTCTCGTGTTACAAAAGTAATTTCCGAGTAGGATCAACGAACACGCTAGGGAGGGGAGGCTGTCATGTGCAAGCACCAAGAGCAAGGGAAGAGAGACGAATAAGCAGGGAAGAGGTTGTGGATGGGATTACAAAGCTATTTCAAGAAAATAGCCCAATGAAACCCATAAGTAAGGTTAATTTGATGTCGGTTGGCTTTGGTCAGCCTAGGTTAGTTTAAGTGTTTTAGAATAAATTAGGCTATTAACGTTGCATTTTCCCCATTAACTAAGAGTGTAGTAACAACAACATAAACTAACCAAACATTACTTTGCCTTAAAATAAACTTATCAGTCCCCTACTGTTGCTTCCTGTGAACCTTACAATGTGAGTTTGTCAGACCTGTTCAATTATCTTATCTAGATAAAAGGTAAAGATAGTTTATCTTTTCTAGATAAAAGGTAAAGATAGTTTATCTTTTCTAGATAAAAGGTAAAGATAGTTTATCTTTTCTAGATAAAAGGTAAAGATAGTTTATCTTTTATCTTTATCTAGATCAGGGGTTCTCAACCTATAGGTATTTACCCAAAATTGGGTAAATTTGACTTTCTGTTGGGTAAATTTGTGTCCGGAAAAATTGGAAAAAACTTGGGTTTTTTCGACCAATATTGCACGTTTTTCTCTTCTTCACGTATTTTGACATTTTTAATATTGGTCATTACATAGGGGGGTAAATCGGATATTTCACTTGCCAAGATGGGTATCCCCCGGAAAAAGGTTGAGAACCCCTGATCTAGATCCTATTTTCGGGAAAGTATCTTTAAGTATCTTATCTAGATAGTTTTTTCGGGAAGCTATCTTGAACTATCTTTATCTAGATACTTTTTTCGGGAAAGTATCTTTATCTAGATATTTTTTTCGGCAACCTATCTTGAAATATCTTCATCTAGATACATTTTTCGAGAAGAACCAATCTGCACAAAGACTCTTTCATCACGTAGATAAATATCTCCCCTAAGAGAACTCCGCCTAACTTTGGGAATAGACTGTCGAAAATATCATGTAATTGCATTTCTACTGAAGCATTACTACAATAGAAGTCTCTTAAAACGGGAAAGTAGGCCCTTCGCTACTTGAAAAAAAGCGGTCACGCACTCACGGATTTTTGTCCCATTGAACTGACTTTGAAATAATGGTTTTACTACCGTCATACTAATAGAACAACAGGTTTCTTAAAAGGAAGGTTTTTAAAAAGGATAATTTTATCATGATTTTCTACACACTTTGCATAAACTTTGCCTGATTATGGTGAAAATATGGTTAAGTTTACATCAATATCATTTTGATTATCAGGATCACGATCACAGACATGTATAGATACGACATACTAAGTGGGAGAAGTGTTTCATTTTGAAGGACAATTCAGTGGTTGCTGTTTCAAAACGTTCAGTCACAGCTGACGATTGAGTTTTTCCCAACAAGAATCTTGTGCTATGAGTGAATTGTTTTTGGTCAAATTGAGCCAACCCTCTTCAGAAAATTAGCAATTTTTCATGCAACATTTTCTAATTTACAAGTGCTAGTTGTCCTTCAAAACACAGCAGTATGTCGTACTAATGGATGTCTGAGGTCAAGATGGCACATGCACTTCCAGAGTCTTGCTAAAGGCAAAAACTATGCGCATTTTCTATATTCATAGCTCTATTTGAAAAATGGGAGTCTAGACATTGATATACAACTTCAATTTGATTTAAAAGACCATACTGATCAAGAAATTTGAAATGAATACATTGATCAATGATGCTAGCCTTCTCCACGTGTTGGCAACAAAAAATGTGTTTTTTCCTTGACACCCATCAAAATACCCTTTTAGTGGGCGCTACTCAAAACCTTCAACTCTCTAAGATAAAAATGGTTTTGGTACCTTTGGAATTGCTAAATTACCATAAGGGGAAATTAAATGGCTCAAATTTCCGACCAAAAACAGTGAGCTTATGCTAGACAAGGATTTCTTAACATGGTGTATAGGCTAGACCAAGGGTTGGCAACTGGTGGGCGGCGACCCACATGTGGGCCCAAGGGTAATCATTGGTTGACCCATGAGCTATGAGCAAAATCCTAAATAATAGGCCCAAGAGACATCCATAGTATTGTTTGTACTTGTGGGCCCATGAACCTGCCACCATCTGTATGGTGGGCCCTAACTTCACCAGACCAAATTTGGTAGGACTTGACACAAAACGGTTGCAGACCCCTGAGCTGGACCATGGAGGAAAAAAGTGAGGACAAACAATCCATGACCCACAACTTCATCGGCAAAAATATCTTTTTGCAATATGCCATCTCAAAAGTGGGACAAATGATGTTTCAAAACAAGGACATTACTGTTGCGCATTTTCCTATACCAAGTACTCAAGTACTGACTTTACAAGTACAAGCCACAATTTCTTTTGATTCTGTTACATTTCATTTAATCTTTGTGCTGGTCAGTTGTTACTGTTTGTCCCCACTTTGCTTCTCCCATGGTCACGACAGCACTGCCAAAATGAGGGCATGTTTTCTGGCGTATTTTTGTTTGCCAAAAAAATCTTTAATCATGGATCAATATGACAGTCAATAAAGCGACCTCAAGCGGCATTTCTTGCATTTTTCGGAGTGTATAGTTAGAGAAATTCCTAAAACCCGCTCTTCTCTTTCTTAGGTTGAAATGCCTCTCGCACATCCCCAGTGATTTGAAATTGGCAGCAATCAATAACAAGTTGTTAGTTATTGTATCAATAAATTATTTTAAATTTTAGAGACCTCAGGATGTTTGCCTCATTTTGAAGTTATTCCAGGTTTAAAATGTCAATTTCAGTTGCAAAATTAGTCACCCTCTACATATGAGGAAGGAGAAAAAAGGGGAAAGGAGAAGGCAAATGGCGCCGTTGACCCGCATTGACAAAATCAGAGTGATCAATTTCAGACCTTCAAAAAGGAGATGGGTAAGCTTTCAGACTTATGGATTTTTGAACACCATGGGGGCGATTACCATATCATATTACCAGGGACGGGCAAGTAGTGTAAAAAGATTTTTGGTAACATAAACACATTTATTTGCCTTTTTGCACTTTTCGCCTTTATTTGCACCATTTTTTACGAATTTGGCCTAAAATTAACAAATTGTTGACAGTTAGCTATTTCTTCTTTGAAAATGTTTACTTTTGGAAGATTTTTTTTCAAATTTTAAAACTAAATCTGATTTTATGGCTCCCAGTGTAAAAAGATTTTTGGTAACATAAACACATTTATTTGCCTTTTTGCACTTTTCGCCTTTATTTGCACCATTTTTTACGAATTTGGCCTAAAATTAACAAATTGTTGACAGTTAGCTATTTCTCCTTTGAAAATGTTTACTTTTGGAAGATTTTTTTTCAAATTTTAAAACTAAATCTGATTTTATGGCTCCCAGTGTAGGCTAGCATGGTATTGATTACAACTACTTCAATATCTAAATTTTGCTCTTCAAGATTGAAAAATAACAAGCAGATGACAAGAAAGTATCTGAAGCTTTTTGTTTCAGAAATTTCAGTTTTTGGCGAATTTTCAAAAAATTATTTGCGCTTTTTTGGTTTTTATTTGCGCTTTTGACCTTTTTTTGCATTTTATTTTACAATTTTGGGCTGATTTTTGTGCAACTTTTGGTAACCAAAAGCTTGTTTTGATTTGCAATTTTTGCATAATATTGCAAATATTGATTTATTTTGCATAAATCTTCGTTTTAGCTACCTTTCACGCTCATCAGAACCACTTGTTTTCCTAACTTTTTTCCCGCCAAAAATGATGACATCACTAGTAATTCCTGCCATTGGGACAAACCAAAGCAATTTTGGTGCATTACAAGAACACAACGTTTGAAGTTAGAATAAATGGTTACAGAATGAAATGAAAAAGAAACACCAAACACTTTAAAAATTGCATCAAAGGCAAAAGAAGTTACAACATAGACTGAGTCTCTTAGTACTAGCGTGCACTCCACATTTTGAACTGCAAGGCTCTATAAAGATCATGATAAATTGAAAAATTCGGTTTATTTGTAACAAAAATAAGCAACCCCTGACCTCTGACGGCATTTTTCTGTAATCAAACCTTCAGTAAATGTCAGTACAAATACCCTGATCAACGCCCCCTCCTGTCAAATTGAAACATTTGCCAGCTAGTGAAATGAGTATTAATGCCACCTTTTCGCAAAAGTTGAGGATTTTTCCTTCATATATTTTTTCCTTGTTGTGGCATTTTGTTATCAAAATTGCATATTTTGGAGAAATTTTACTGTGAAGATGTTTGATGATTTCCCAAAGTGTGGCATTACCAATAAACATCTTGCAACTGTGTTTCGATTTGACCACAATAGGCATAGGCGTAGGAGGCAGGGGGGCAGGGGGGGCAACTGCCCCCCCTGGCCTCCGGAGACTGCTAAAATTCGGGCAAATGAGTTGAGATATTCGGGCATTCGGGGAGGGGAAAAATGATGTGAAATTCGGGCAAATTTGGTGTTGCCCTCCCAAATATACCACACCTCCTACGCCTATGACAAGAGGTGCTGATCAGAGCATACAAGCCATTGTGTTCTATTAATAATAGATGGAGAGTAAGCCTAGAAATTTGTCTCCGGTCGCCAATTGTTGAGCGGACAAAAGTGCGGAAACATTTGAAATGTGTGACCAGGCAGGGACCAGGCAAATGTCAACCATGCAATTGATGAATCAAATATGGAATTGAGTAATGTTTTTGGGTCATTTTTGTTATTGCTTGTGGTCACTTTCTTGAAGGAACGGAAGACGTCACTAGGTGACCATGCCTTGGATCTCAATAATACAACTAGGAATGTTTTTGCCAATACATTGAATAAGTCACTAGTAGGAAGAACGCAAATTTAAGCTTTTGGGTTATGTAGGGTTAATCCCATGCCTGTATGTTCCAATAATAACTTGTGGCTTCAAGATTGAGTTTAAAAAAGTTGGTCTTAATTGGCATGTTTGGTCATACTAACTGTCCACTTAACCGTTGTGAGGGCGACATTTTCCTATTCAACGCATTCCACCCCACTTGCCGAATCAGCCTGACTAAAGCTTGGACACTATCTAGTGTTTGATAAATGATCTAAGGGATAAGCTGACATTTTATACAGGGTTCATTGTGCTGACTTTTTCAAGATACTCCCACTAAATGTGCTGCAAACGAGATCTCTAGATTCTTAAGAAGATTGGCGCCTCTGTGGGACGAGCAACGTTTGACGAGCAGAAGTTCCTGACATTTCATTTTCTTATTTTTTTCTACATTTTTTGAAAATTGTAGTTGGATTAAGGAGAGTAAAGCAAATTATTTCCTGCTTTCAAATGATCTGATTCCTAGTTTATTTTTATTTTTTATCTTAATTTGATTTTCCACCCTTGTTTGATGAGAGTTTTGCCAACACTTTGATTCTTGGCCTAAACTATGGTTTGTATAGTAATTTAGCTTTGACAATTGTTGTTTAGGTCACGATGACGATTCATAGAAATGTGCAGATATTTTTGTGTTATATAAAAATAAATTCTTCCCAGGATATGAGTTCTCCAACAAAAAGTCCTTCCATCTTGATTGGCTTGAAATATGGGATTATTAACATGAAGTTAAGCAAAAAAAACTAATTTTTAAAACAAAATTGAATGAACATTGAAGTAATTTAAGTTGAGCAATATCTTTGGTACATGGGTTTTTGAAAATCTTTGTAAGAGTCATGTTGACAGTACATAGAGCTCTGCCGACATTTTATTGCAATGAAATAGTGATTGATTCCCTGGAATTAGTTCTGGAGCATGAAACCCTACAATCTTGCTTGATTTGGACTATGTGATGGTTAGTTAAATTTAAGATAAAAAATGAACTCTGGATCTCCCGGGGCAGCCCAAGGTAGCTCAATTGCGAGTAGCCAAGGCGAGAATCGGGCCTTTAACGAGAGGCCTGACTCAGCTCCGGGAAACGGGGCCCCTGCAAAGGGAAAAAGTACAGCCTCTAACCCAAAAGCGGGTGCAAAGGCCCTAAATGCCACCTTGAAAGCAAGGCTGGTGAGTGGAAAAGTGCTAGTGTCGAGTGGACCTGAGGATTCGGATTCGTCTCGAGCCCCAAGCCCTGCTCCTTCTGAAGTCGAGGTTGGGCGATCTGACTCGGATCGTTACGTCACTCCGCCTACAGGAAGGAAGAGGGTAGCCCGGACCCCACTGGGGAACCAGGGGAAATTGCCTCGGGAGGAGGAGCTCGATGATGACCCGGAATTTCAGGACATCGACGATCTAGACATGGATCGGCTCGCTCTGGAGGAGAGACCCGAGTTGGGGGCGCAACCTATCACATACGCCACGAAAGCGGTGGCCAGGTTTGGCAAGTGGAAGAAGTTGCCTTACCTCCTCAATGTCACGCTCGGCGACGAGTATGGCACTTTCCTCCCAGAGTCAGTTTGGGACGTGTTTAAGTGCAAGTTTCTACGGAAATCTATGACTGAAAGTACTTACGAGAATAACTACAAGGTGGCCTTCATGTGTTGGCGCAAGGGCCGACGTTTGATGGGCTGCGTCGACAAGAAATCCCAGGAATATTACGTTCGGGCTCTCCGAGACTTGGGCGAGATCGATGGTAACACAGTGAAGGCCTGGACGCGGTCGGATCGACGTGGAACAAGGGTCCACTTCACAATCGCCACAGGCATTGACGCAACGCCGAGAGAAATCTTGGATGGCCTCAAAAAGGTATACAGATGGGAGAACAATCTCACCATTATCAGTGTACGGGCGAATCTTCGCCCAGACCCAGACAATCATGAGATGAAGCTTCACTACAATGACTGGGTCTCCTGTGCTGCCTCGCTAGAAATGGTGAGGGAGATCTTGAACACTAGGGACGAAGATGGCTGCCTTAACGTTGGTGGCGTAAACGTTCGGTTCGGGATCGATAAGGAGAAAGCAGTCAGAAGGGCTCTTAATTTGGAGCTGGAAGTGGCCCCATCAAAAGAGCCACAACTGACGGACCCGATTGGTGGGCCCTCGAAGGTGTTGCCGCGCCCTGCGGCGGCCGTGGTGAAGAAGGCCAAACAAACTGGCGCACCAAAGCGGGTGCAAGGTCCACCCCAGAAAGGTGGGCGCAGCAAGGTCAAAACAACGACAACAAAAACCCCAAAGGCAAAGACGGCAAAGGCGCCGCCGACGGCGGAGGGGAAATGCTTTGTGATTAAGGAAATCCCAACCAAAGCGGAGTGGGAGAAACTGTCCAACACTCGAAAGAGAAGTGGCAGAAGTGGACACACGACTTGTATGTCCCCCGTCCAAGGTATATGGCTCGCATACCGAAGACAATGCGCATTGACGAAGATGTGCAAATGGAGATGGCTGTGGCTTCCGACGCGGGAGATGAAGGCCAAGAGACGGGCAAGAAGACCCTCGAGGAGGGAATTGAGACCCCCAAGGTGCCAATGGAAAACGCCAATGAACCTCTCCAGAACGCTGGGGAGGAGAAGGAGGATGCTCCAATGGAAACAAACAACCACCCCCTACCAGGAGGTGATGAAAAGGTGGCGGAGACACCCTCGAGGGCGAGGACAACAAGATCCACCACCCAGTCCACCCTGGACAAGCATGTACGGTTGGTCTCGAAGAAGGGACCACATAGAGGGAAGTAATTCCCATGCAAGTGACCTCCTGTCACAATAGTTTATTGGTCTCTGTGCTAATAAAGTTTTAATTTGTTTATATGGTAAACAAGTTTGAACATGTTCAATTATTTCAACACAATCTCAACCGACAGCAGGGTGCAGCCGATGGGATTACTAGAAGCCTTACGAAGGCCAAACATGGTATAGCAATTATACAAGAGCCCAGCTCAATAAAAGGGAAAATTAGATATTTTTCAAGAGACACTAAGTGTTTCTACTATGGAACATCGCCCAGAGCCGCTATAGTCTGCACTACAGACTTAAAACTCTGGTATGACGAAGAGTTCTCGACTCGAGATACTTGTGTGTGTCTCTGGGAAACTGGAGACCAGAGGTACCCCCAGGTCTACGTGGTTTCATCCTATTTGGATGTGAATGACATGGACCAGGTGATTCCCGAAGCGCTGGGAAAAATCTCCGCAAAGTGCAGAGACAAGGGTTTGCCCATTATTATAGGCATGGACTCGAATGCTCATAGCGAATGTTAGGGACAGGAAACAAATGCCAGAGGCGAGAGAGTCGAAGACTTTATCGTAGAACATGGTTTATCCCTTGAAAATCAAGGAAAAAAACCAACATATAAAGTCCATAGGGGATATGCCAATCAAGACTTCGATTGACATCACCCTTGCAGACAAGATCAAGGTGAATGACTGGCTGGTCTCCGAGGAGAACAACGGGTCCGATCACTTGGTCATTGGATTCACGGTTCCCATCTGCGGGCACTCCAAGAGGGTGCCTGTCCAGGTTCTATCGAGAACCGATTGGGATCTGTTGAATTCATGCATGAGGCGACACGGCTTCACTATTCCAGGATACATATCCCAATCATGGCTGGATGACGAAACCGAGAGGTTTCAGAGCCAGCTAAATGCTGCTTTACAGAGGGATTGCCCTCCAACGTACATTAAGTTAGGCTATAAACGGCCAGAATATTGGAACTCTGAATTAGAGTACCTAAGAAAGTTGCAACGGAAGGAATGGAAGTGCTACCAATCTGAATGCTCGCCCTCGAGCTGGGAAAGGTACATCCAGACCCGAAGGGACTATAACAACTTGCTCAAGAAGAGCAAGAGGGACTCTTGGAAGGCTTTCACAGGCAACTGCGAGAACCCGAAGAGCATGTCCCGATTGATGAAGGTGATCCAGGGGAACAAGTCCCACGAGGTGGGCCTTCTCTCGGGTGACATCCATGATGCCACTCCTGAGAAGTCTCTAGACCACCTTCTTGAAACTCACTTCCCCGGGAGCGGGGAGGGGAACCACGAGAAGCTCCCCGAGGTATATTTACCCCGGGAGGTCCTTGAGGATGGAAAGTATAACTTTATCTCGATCGCAAGAATTAAGTGGGCTATCGACTCCTTTGGGAAGTTGAAGGCCAGTGGGCTGGACGGGATCAAGCCAATTCTGCTCCAACACCTGGACCGACACGCCCTAGAGCGACTGCAGACCCTATTCAGGGCCTCGGTAGCCCTGGGATACGTGCCCAAGAGATGGTGCGAGACTAAAGTAGTCTTCATCCCGAAAGCGGGGAAAACATCCTATAATAAAGCAAAATCTTTTCGCCCAATGTCGCCGACCTCATTCCTCTTCAAAACCCTCGAGAGGGTGGTCCTTGAGGAAATCGAGACGACGACCCTGGTAATGGAACTGCTGCATCACAACCAACACGCCTTTAGGAAAGGTAGTAGTTGTGAATCAGCCTTGTCAGATGTGACTGACAAAATAGAAAAAGCCATTTTTAATGGCCAATAGGCACTTTGTGTTTTTCTTGATATTTTAGGAGCATTTAATTACATACTACCTAGTTCTATCGTAGGACAAATGGTAGACAGAGGCATTTCAACGGAAATAACTCAATGGTACAGTATGTATCTGAAGAACAGATATGTACACGTAGATCTTAATGGTTTACAAGTACAGAGGAAGTTGACGAGAGGTACACCCCAAGGAGGTGTGCTATCGCCACTTGCGTGGAATCTGGTCTTTGATTCCCTCCTCAGACTCTTTGACGCCCTTCCAATTGACTGTCACGGATTTGCTGATGATGGGTGTCTCGCGCTGGCGGGCCCCGTCGCATCAGCTCTCGTGGATCAGATGCAGAAGGCAATGAACATGACCCGCATTTGGGGCGTGAATCACGGCTTGACATTTGGCAATGACAACACCGTAGTGGTGCTCTTCACACTGAAGAGCAAACCGCCTTGGGTCAGGAACCCCTGAAAGGGGTTTATTTATACTATTATATAGGTTATCCCTGCTTGGGTGAAGCCTCTCCAAATGGGAGAGTGCATATTGCCGTACTCAAACGGAGCAAACTACCTAGGTATCTACCTGGACAGGAAGCTTAACTATCATGAACACATCAAAACCAAAATTGCCTCGGCAAAAGGTTACCTTGTGAAGGTGATCAATGCCGTGGGTAAGACCTGGGGACCCAGGCCATGGTTGATGAGGTGGGCGTATCAAGGGGTAATCATACCCATGGTGAGCTATGGGGCCATTATTTGGGCACAAAGAGCAACCAAATTCGAGAAGCAATTGACCAAATTGCAGAGATTAGGGCTCAATAGCATGGGCTCATTTCTCAGAAGTACTCCAACCAAGGGCCTGGAGGTCCTTATGGATATACCGCCTCTAATTCTGAGGCTCAAAAAATGGCTGCGCTCAGCCAAGTTAGAATTCGGCATCGAAACCCAGAACGCTGGGATGGAATCGGATTCAACCAGAAAAGAGGCCATATCTTCTTGAACTTCAAGGAGGCCGAGGCCTTGGGCGTGAATGTGACCCTGGATAGGGTTCCCACGACCAGGGTCTGGGACATGGCTTACACAGTGTGTTTGGACTACCCGGAGGAGGAGCACCGGAAGGTGGCCAAGTCCGGATTGGTCATATACACAGATGGGAGCCATTTGGGGGAGAAGGCTGGCTTCGGGGTCAACTTCACTCTAAATGACATCACCATCAAGGAGAAGATGGGCTCCATGTCCAGCTACTCGACGGTTGAACAAACTGAAATCATGGCAATAACCATGGCCGCAGATGCGGCCATGGACATGCGGGAGACTGGGGATCACATCCTCATTCTCACAGACAGCAAACTCGCACTGCGGAAGTTGCATAAGGGCACCCACGAAGAGCTTCTTGCTCTGAAATGCCACAAAAGACTCACAGCCTTATCTAAAGGCCGAAGAGTCACGGTAGGGTGGATTAAGGGCCACTCGGGCAACAGTGGGCATGACAGGGCGGACTTCCTGGCAAGACAGGGGGCCCAATCATCAAGTACCACTGAAATGCCAATGAACTCAGTGACAGCAAAAAAGTTGGCCTTGAACACTACCAGGTCCACCTGGACCGCCCAGTGGTGCGCAGACACCACTTGCAGGCAAACAAAGCTGTGGCTGCCACAGCCAAACACGGCCTACTTTAAAAATATCATGAAGCATGATAGGGCAACAATTTCATTGTTAGTACAGGCAGTTACAGGTCATAATCACCAGAACTACCACCAATACGTGTGCGGAAAGAGAGCGGACCCGCTCTGTCGCTTCTGCAACACAGGTACAGAGACTTTTCATCATGTGGCCACCGAATGCCAAATCCTCCGGGAGGAGGTAGAAGGTGCCACGAAGCCCGACGCGGGCGAGATGGAGAGACTCCAGTCAGCCTTGAGTATCGAGAGGATACGAGAGGCAATGAGGCCCAGGACTGGGCAAGAGGATCCGGCGGCCCCAAGGGGGCAGGAAGAACCCATCGAGAGGCAAAACATCGCCCAATGACGCGGGAAGCCGCAAACAGAAGCTGACCAAACCAGGCAAGGCAAAATCCACAACCAAGGATACGCCAAACATCACATTATCAAATAACATCATTATCATTTGTGTTGACCTGAAAAAAACGAAAACGAAAACGAACTCTGGATCAATCAAGAATGCACGGGAGGTTTGAAAGATCTCTTCAAATATTTTATCACAGGTGGAGGAAACAAGGAAAAAAGCTTGTTCATCAATGGTAGTTGGCTCTTGAGAATTTGGGAAGTTTAAGGGTTTTTGCATTTAACAAACAAACCTTATTACTTTTCTGTTAGGAACATGGTTAAATTGCAGGTTTGGAAACTTTTGTTTAGGATTTTGGAAAAATATCCAAAAATGAAAATCTTGCTTGAAAAAATTCGCAACCAAAGATGACTTTTATTGCATATACACAAAGGGAAGTGATATTTCAAAAACAAATTTTAACCCCCCAAGTTCAAAATCATGAGGACCTTCACCAAAATGTGGTGATTTGCACCTGTTTCCATGCAATAGCAATGGTCCTTTCAAAGGTCCTGCTATTTATGAATGAAAAAGATGAATTGTGCATATTTTTCCAAAATCCTAATCAAACGTGTTCAAACTTGCAATACAACCATGTTTGTAACACATAAGTCATTAGGCAGTATGTAAAATGCAAAACCCCTTAAACTACCCAAATTCTGATGAGCTGTCGTTACTGCCACTACTGTCGCCGCACAAGCCTTTTCCCTTTTTTCATCCGCCCACAATACAATTTTTGAGGACATCACTTGAACCTCTTGTGCATTCTTAATTGTCAATATTCAAATATGTACTTGAGAATCAAGCAATCACCAAATCTAGGATTTCAGCCCCAACTTGACATCTCTCCTCAATAGACCTTGAGGGTTCAAAATTGCAGTTCCACTGAGTACTAAGAGAGCTTGTTTATGTACTATGTTCTTGCACCTTCTATGAGTAGTTCACAAACAATAGACGTTTCTTTTACATTTCATTGTGCAACAGATAAATCAAATTTGAAGTTTATTGTCTTGCAGATCAACCAATATTGATGCAGTTTGTCACACAAATGAAAAAACTCATTTTACTAAAAACTTCATTTTCTCCCTTTTTGATTGTGTATGATCACTCTGAGTCACACAAGTGTAGCAAAAAGGGGGAAAGAAGACCTTTCCTTTTTTCCTCTTCTCTCTCATCACCTTGGTAGGTCTAAAAACTACTGTAGTAGTTGAAACTAACAATAACATTGTAATGAGCCAAATATTTTTAAATGCTAACAAAGTTCAGTACAATTTTCTAGAATTTCCATCTAATGGCCGGTTATTGCAAGGCCCTAGCACGTTGAGAGCCATTCAAACTTACTTGTATGTCTTTACTAGTTTTTGACTTCCACACCAATGGTTTTGCGCATTCTTACCACCAGATGTCGTGAATCGGGCCGAATCGTGAAACCCAATATCTATCATGGTACTGGTGTGATAATATTCCCAATTTCTGAAAGCTCAAGTGTGCCAGAATCATATTTCTGCGCACACTTTCTCAGTCTTGCCTATGCTGCAATTACACGACACGTGTTTTGTCGCATTTTAACGGCACTTATGTGAGTCACATCGCATTTAAGCTACAAATGTGTCACATTTCCGACTTGGAACATGATTTCCGCATCCTAGAGCTCACCGTCAGGGCTTCCATATAATGAAATTTTATTGACGCACGGAAACGTGTTGAAAGTTGCAAGATTGGTTAATCAATGAGCTATACTTATCAACGTCATATGATATGACTTCATTATGCTTTTGTGGCGTTTCTTTAATAAACATACAAACCTTACCAGTAATGAATTTGAAATGGCAATTCTGTTTCCTTTTACTTGAGGGTCAAGTTTTAAGTTCATCATTGTTGAAAGACATATTCTAATTTGTATTTTGCTTGGCTTTCATTCTCATGTATTCTTTGTAACTTTTTCAGTCATTGAAATTTTTATTTACAGGGTGCATATAACCTCTGATTTTCAACCTATATGGCAACACTGCTCGATGTCTTTTGAAAAGCAAAGTTAACCAAAGCGTCTTTTCTTAATTCAACCTTGATGTGATCATAATCTAAAAATTAGATCAACCAACTATTTTTAAGTTATATTTGAAACACTAGCTTCTTTTTTAACACGTAAATTGGATTGTTGAGTTAAAATGAATGAATATTGTCTTATTTTGAGATTAGAGTTTTTGATCACGTCAAACTTTCTCATGACGTTTCATGGTGCAATTACACGACACGTGTTTTGTCGTATTTTAACAACACTTATGTGATTCACATCCCATTTGAGCTACAAATGTGTCACACTTCCGACTTGGAACATGTTCTAATTTTGTGTGGTGTGAAGCACATTTTTTGACGTTCCACAAATTCAAATCTGAATATAAGACAATATTCAATCATTTTAACTCAACAATCCAATTGATGTGTTTAAAGAGAAGCTAGTGGCTAAAATAGAATTTAAAAATTGTTGGTTGTGTGACATATTTGTAGCTCAAATGTGATTTGACTCACATATTTCCAGTTAAAATGAAATATGACATGTGTTGTGTAACTGCACCATAATAGCACACAAATGTCACAAAATGTGCTTCACATCACACAAAATTAGAACATGTTCCAACTCGGAAGTGCCGTTAAAATGCAACAAAACACTAGTGATGTGTTTTGAACCAGGAGTGCTGCCATTTTTGACTTGGAAATATATCTCTGTTAAATAGGGCAGGTTGTATAGAACTTTTTGAAAAGACCTAAACAAGGATCAATTTGGCAATACTTGAACTAGTTCAATTTCGAGTTCCATTGATAGTTATAAAAATGAATTTCAAGTTGGCAGTGATGCCATATTTTATGGTAGATAAGGTTTATTGCCTGTTGAAGAGTTTAGTTGTGGTCAGATATTTGACCATAAAATCCAAAATGGCAAAACTCTGCCAAAAATCCAACTCGAAACACATCAATACAAAACATGTGTTGTGTAGAGATACTAAAAGGCAGAAATTGGCCCTCAAATCTATGATTACCCGACAAGTCACGGACTGTCTGTGACGTCATTCATCATGCGGGAAGCCGAAGTTCATTGATTAAAGGAACCTTTTCTTCTAAGAAACACATCTAAACTATTTCGTTCATTTGATAGGGCAGTTTGGTTATTGAAAATCCTGAAGTCTGCTGGAAATGTGTCTAAAGTATTTACCGGATATGCAAAAAGTGAATTTCAACTAGTGTGGAGTTAAAACAGGGGCCGATTAATTCACATGATCGGGTGATTGACAACAAAATCTCAGTGATGTGAAATCTTGGCTTGCGCAAGTTTTTTCACGGGAGGTTGCAAGTTAGGGTTACCTCTTAGAGAATGGGTGCTTTGCTCTTGTATATGAGCAAACACTAATTTGAGTTTGATTTGCAACCCTGCTCAGAAGTCACAAAAGTCAGGGATGCCTTGCCTTATGGCGCTTCTTAAAGAAAAAACCTGTTTATGAAGGCTGGTAGACAGTGGGGAATATGATTTCACTTAAGTAAATTGGCAACCCCAGCACCAAGTCAGATCTCTACAAAATCAACAAAGAAGATGTACTCTGGTTTGTTATTGAACTTCGTTAGAATTAGCTCAATGTTCAACGGAATGCTCTTGACCAATCACCAGCGTGAATCATCGGCACCGTGTGCTAGCCTACGATGGCCAATATCTATTTCAGGACATCTAAGTGTCGTGTAATTTTACCTTTAGCACTTGAGCAAACATTTAAACAGAACGTTTAACCACCGTGTTAGGGATAACGTCATTAGAAATAAAATGGCAAACATTTTGTCGTGACTGTATCATTTACCTTATTCTAACTGGAGGAAAGCGCAAAATTGTAAAAAAAATATTCAACATATGGAACATCTATCCGAAGGTTTCATCATGTCCCTTGTTATCCCATGGAAAGAAACCAGTTCTTCGATCGAAGCCGGCAATCCTAAATCATGACAAGGGCAAGTCAGCCTCTGGCCCAGGGCCCCAGGCTTTCTCCGCACTCTCTCAATCGAGCAACATTTGTATTAGCAGCATAAGCAGCAGCCTTTAGCTGCCAGTCTTCTACAGCACGGCTTGAATTGCCTATGGCGTGACGTCCTAAGAGCAACGACGTAAAGTTTTTGAGGAAAAGGTCGCCCAAGCTTAACCTTACGGAGTCGGAAATTCGAACTTTTGATTGTTGTTTAAAAAAGTCAGTGAAATTTAGGCGTCGTGAATCGAGAGCTGAGTTTGGATTTTTCATTTTAGCCATTTGGTGATTGCGGCTAAAATTCATCACCCTTAGATTAGCTCCGGGCCGGCCAGAAGAATCGGGCAGGACTTAGGTTTTCCACGTTCTATGGCTATTGTTCACAGATACTGTTGTCGTCCAATTGTTCGGAGAGGACCAGTCCCCCACCGGATTGGGTTCTTGCAAGTCGAACCGGTCCAAAGCACATGGAGTACACACAGAACACCCCTTTGAACGTAGGACAGATTGGCTCGTCCCAGGTTAGCCAAAATGACGGGAGGCCTGCCAGAACTGATCGACTTTGCCCGATTTCTCGACATTGATTCTCAAACTATGTTCAACTCATGTGTTTAAGCAGCAGTGAATTTTTTTAATTATAATTCAATATGTTTTCCCATTCTTCAGCCCCAAATTGAACCAGGTTTTGGCTAACCTGATTTTTGCATTGAAACATTGGATGGATGGACCACGAGGCTGACTCCTCCAGTTCATGTGAACGTGTAGTTCAAGACCTCAGCGTTACCAGGTGGTTTCAAACTCCCACTGCCAAAAGTTGTTAAAAATACTGGCAATTACGGGCGCTCACTGCCATTTTAGAAGTCCCCCGTTGCCATCTTCTGCCATTTTTTGGCAAAAAGAATTCCTCGTTTTCGTTCAATTCATCTTGTGTTTAAGGTCGAAAATTTTTCGATCTCTTTTTTTGGTCGAATATTTTCAATCTCTTTTGTTCGGTCGAATGTATTCAATCTCGTTTTTTTAATGTCCAATATTTTCGATCTCGGATTTTAAGTCGAAAATTTTCGGGTGGACTGCCATTTTCTGCCATTCCCTCCAATCAAAATTTCCTCTGCCAATTAGTTTTCTGTACTGCCACTTTTGGAAAAAGTGGCAGCAAAAACTACCTTCTGGCTTCGCTGCTATGCTAGGACTCACTTCCACACACACACGCACACACTCCTCCCTGATTGGCGATCAGCTTCAACCCGTATCACCTCTGAAGAGTTGAGCACGCCCGGCTGGCTGTTTATCCTCCCCTCTAAGCGTGCGGGATGGCGTGTGTGGCCAACGTGGTTCGGACTCAGGGCTAGCACGGCGGCTATGCCAGCCGTTTTGTCCATCCGAGCTCGGCCAATTGCGGCCGCTCAAGGGGCTCAGACCGCTCAGACCCAATAAAGCGAGAGCGCGAGGAAGAGATTTAAGGCCGATGGGCTGAGATAGGCCGAACGGACGCTTGGCTGGCGTGCACGCGTGCGTGGAACTCAGTCAGGCAGAGGGAAAAATGAGACGAGTGGGGATGGAGAGGGACGATCCGGTCCCCTTGCTCTCCCTCGCAAACGTGTGTCGCAGTGGTGGTGCTGCTGGTAGGAGTAGTAGGAGTAGAAGTTCCAGCAGCAGCATTAGCAGCATTGCTGGTAGTAGTCCTACTAGTAGTAGCAGTAGTGGTGGCAGTGGTGGCTAGTGGTGCTGGTGGTGCGTTCTCGTGCTCGGTCGGTGGTCCGCTAGGTCCGCCAGGTCCGCTCGCTGAGTTGCTGAATTCACCCACCCAGGATTGCCCTTGGATTCCGACCCGTTCGTTGGATCCTGGTGTCGTCCCACCAGGACTCTTGAAGTGAAGGAAGATCAGCCAACGCAAGTGAGTTCATCCCCCGAGTCCCCGTCGAGGCCCGCCCCTCGGTCCTTCATGTTGTGACTTTGGCCCTGCCCCCCCCTCTCTCTCTCTCTCTCGCTCACATACGCTCTCTGTCCTTCCTTGGGTCCGCCCGTCCCGTCCCCTCCGCGTGTCACGCGCTCAAATAGCCCACTGACCGACCCGATTCATCCCGGCCTGAACCTCGGCCCGACTCAAGTACTCCCCTCTCCATTGACTTGAACTCGAGTTAGACACGAGGAGGCGTTCCTTAGCTAGCCGCGCTCAAACCCAGTAAGCCAATCGGGCCCGCCCAGAAACGTCTATTTTAGCGAGTCGATGGCCGGCCGGATCTGACATCAGCCCTAGAGTCGCGGTGGATGGACGTGAGTCCGGCTATTGATTGAGGCCACGGGTGTAAGTTAATCCGAGGGCGGTGTTTGTAAGAGGCGGGCCCAATTCAACCCCTTTTCGAGTCCGTCTTTCGCGGCGGCCGAATCTGAATCCTCGACTTAATCCGTGTCGTGATCTGTACCTCTCTCTCTTCTAGATTGGCCCGTCCCGAGCGTTTCAGTCGCCCTTGTTCCGCCCGGACATGCGCCATCCGTGTCACGCCCTGCCCATGCCGGTCCATCTGATTCCGCCACCGTCAGCTGTCCTGCTGCCTCTTGCGGTTCACTCTCGCGCCCAACGCCGGCATTAACGCCGTCATCCACGATAAAAAGTGGCCCCAACATCCGTGATTGTCAAAACACGCGTGTGTCTTCGGCCCATCCCCCCGCGCCCTTGACCGCCAGTTCGTTGCCGATTGTCGCGTCTTCAGTGCTCAATAGTGCGGTTTCTTCGGGGAACTTTCGTCTCGTGAGCCGTGTCAGTGGCGCTCCGTTGACCCCCCGGCCGGAGAGCGGGGCTTTGACTCGACGGCCAGCGGCGTCGGCGTCTCTCTATGGCGGACGGACCCGTCCCCATCCGCCTTTACTCAGCCCGTCTTGTAATAGACCTGTCCTTGGCTCGGCCTCACTCGGTGATCCGTCGTTCACTTCCAGCCCAATCGTAATGCATCCCCAATCGCACACGGCGGTGGCCGAGAATTACGGCCCGGCCAATCCCAATTTGTCTTCGTTACCCGCCATGGCGTACCCGCCCATGGAATATTCAGCCATGAACGTGATGATGATGCCCATGTCCCACGCTCAACCCGACGGATCCGCCGCTTTAAACTCCTCCATGGCTGTGGGTGCGGCCCCTTTTATACCGCAATCTCAATACATGCCCAGCCCGGGAGGTCCACCTACGTCGGGCCATTACGTTCAAACGGCGGCTGGTCCCAATGGTTTGTACTCGACCTATGTTCCAACCAATTCCCAAGCCGGTGTCATGGGTCAAGGGCAAGTGGTGCCACCTCAACACGGGGGTTATCATCCGACTGGCTATCCCAACCTCACGCCTGGTCAAACCACTGCGCCTTTTGTGCCCGTGTCGAGCTACGAGCCAATGGGACCCATGATGCCGATGATGCCTATGCCTCCCCCGCACCACTTAGCGCAACCTCCGCAAAGCATGATGCCCAACACGTCCGTGTCTCAGGCCGTGCCTTATACCACGTCGACGGGTGTGCCGCCCCCTCCGGCATCCCAGCCCTTGGTCCTCGACGCGATTCAATCTTCACCGGAGACTCTCAAATCGAATCTCCATTCTGTGGCCACCCATGCCAATGTCGTCAACCACCTAGACCCGACCTCTTTGCCCTTGGATGAGTTAAAAAAGAGGCTACAAGTTCAGTTGGAATACTATTTCAGTCGAGAAAACCTCGCACATGACACGTATCTCAAGTCTCAGATGGATGCGGATCAATTTGTTCCCATTTGGACGGTGGCTAATTTCAACCAAGTGAAACGGTTGACCAATGACAAGGAGCTGGTGACACAAGTTTTACGAGGTAAGAAAGAGGCTTTGGTTATTCACCGCCATCATTGAAGTTTTAGTACTCTCGCCGTTGTGTGTTATTCGTTTTCAGATAGTCCAAACGTGCAAGTCGACGACAGTGGCCAAAAAGTGCGCCCAAAGCATACTCGTTGCACTGTGATATTACGCGATATTCCCGAAGATACAAAATCACATGAAATCGAGGTAGATGTGCAGTCATTTTTCCTACTTTACGGCTAAACTAATGCATTATTGTTTTCATTTTTACAGAATTTGTTTCATCATGAGAAATGCCCAAAAATAGTCGCATGTGAATTTGCCCACAACAAGGCTTGGTACATTACATTTCTAAGTGACTCTGACGCTCAGATGGCTTACCAATTCCTTAGAGAAGAAATCAAAGAATTTAAAGTAAGAATCGCTTTGACAAAATTCGTTTGCTCACGTGTAGAGCGGGTGAAAATATTTAAGTATTACTTAAGAAAAAACATCAATATATGTAAGAAAATATTTAAATCACGCCAAAATACTTGAAAATGTAATTTGTTAGGGTAAATAAATTGACGCTCTTTTGAAAATTTTAGTTAAAACCCAAAATTGTTGATGAAAATTTGACAATGACGGAAATGCAGGTGTGATGGCTGGCTTCGCTGGCCGGGTGAGGCTCAACCCTCCGACCCTAGCACCCAACATTAACAATTAAGAAAAGTCTTCGGTGTTGAAAATTCATAGCGAGTGATGAAAATTGGTTATTCTTGACATATCCTTCATTTATTTGATATTTTACTGCCTAAGATTTGATTTGCTTGAATATTCAAGCAAGAGTTTCCATCATTTTTTTCTGGTTAGAGCCACAGTTTTCCAATTATTGGTTTTCTACGCACATTCTTTTCAATTTAAGTTTGTTCGCCTCTAAGAGAGTTATGAAAAAATGCACAAATTGGGAGATTTTGACAACGTTATTTTTTGGGGAAAGATCAGACTGTGTCAAAATTTCAAGAGATTCACTGAAATCGTGAATATTCTTGAAGTAATTCAATGAAAAACGGGAAAATTCCTTTACTTTGGAAGACAAAGTCCACGTATTTAAAAGCCGCTCAAGACAGCAAAACGTTTGCATTAAATAATTTTATACTTCATTAAATTTTTTCAGCCGCCTTACTCATGTGTCATGGCGTTATATGTCAAATTGTGTACGAGATTCCAATGAAATCTTTTTCTAGGGTCAACCCATCGCAGCTTGCATCAAAGCTAAACCCATGAATCGTTTGCCCTCGGGTTCAGGTGCCTCTGGACAAGTTTCACCCACTTCTAGTGCAGGAGCGCAAATTACCTCTGGAATGTCTGTTTTGACTACTTCAAATGCCCACATGACCCAGGCCCCTCCTAACGTGATGAAAAACAGCTTTAGACCCAACGCTGGCCAGCAGTCGCAACCCACCCTCAATGCGGCGGGTTCATCGACTCAATCATCATTTCATCCCCATGGAACAATAAACTCAGGAATGCCTCCGAATATGAGTTCCGGGGCTCCTGTTATGGGCCACCAGGCCCCCCACACCCATCATCAACAGCAACAGCATAACTCCAATGCCATGGCCCAAACAGCTATGGTAACTGCCGTTGTTTCAACTCCCATGAGTCAGGCCAGTCCTTACTCCATGGCTAATTCCACCACAATGCAGCCGGCCCAACCTAACTATAGCGGCCAAATTCACATTTACGTAAGTCAATAGCAACGAGTGAGGCGGTTTGTTTTTCATGAAATAATCTCATTTTGGCACTTTTGTCTTCTATGAAAAACGCTCAATCAAAGCTCCGGCCTACGATCTGCTTATGGTTTGAAAAAATGACGAAATTAATTAATCACCATTTCCATCAATTATGTTGCAGACCTTGCCGCAACAGCAACAACAACAGCAAGGGTTTTACACTCAACCTGGCCTATTACAACCGTGGTATCCGCAGCCGACCCCTCTCCCTGCCTTCAACCCTCAAGGGTCCCAGATGTTCCACGAAAATGGAAACATGTACGTGCCTCCTTACAAGCCAATGGGAAGTCGGGGAAGCTACAAGTCGAGGCGTGGTCGAGGAGGAACCTCTGGAGCCGATCGACAAGCCAATGATTTACGCAACTCAACTTATCAATCTTCTGGGAGCAATGGCGTTTTGGGAGGAACCTTCCATGGATACAATCAAGGCAGCCATCCGCAATCCAATTATTACGGTGGATACAACCCAAGCCCAAACAGTAACAGCAGCTCTCGTGGCCCAAGGTCGTGGGACGGGGCGAATTCAACCAAAAAAAGCTATAACAACGCTTACCCGAATATCAACAGTGTTCACAATGTTGGAGGTGTTTCAGTTGGCACCACGCCTCTGGTGGAGAATGCTCTCCCTTTGCAACAAGTATCAGTCGCAGCCGTGCCCTTATCCACTACCCTTATCACTTCGAACCCTAGTCAAACTTCAACATCTTCGCAGCCCTCCACAGTCCTAGTAGACGCCACTCCCCCTTTGTCTACCCACGTTGATAGTGGGCCCAACAACGCAACGTTGACGGCAACTGGAGCTGGTGGTGGACAACCGACCATTGTCGCAATAACCACAGCTTCAAGCCAATCGAGCCATGTGAAAAACTTCAGCAATGACCAGTCCCAATCACATCCCTATGCTCCGCATAATTCACATAATGCCAACAACACCTACTATTCTTCGAGATCTTCCATGGATTCCACATCGAGCCGAGATGGAGCGCCTTCGAGGTAAGCAATGCGTGTTCCTTGAGCTATGTCTTGTTACGACAAACACGACAATCTTGATTATTCAATTGACCTTTTGGGAACCTTGTTTTATTGTTAGGCGCGGTAAAGTGCGTGGTGGTGCGCGAGGTGGAGCGCGAAGTGGAGCCGATGACCCCAATGCTGGACGTTCTGCGTCATCGAATAGTGGATATGGAAGCGGAACCCCAAGAGGACATTCTCGGTACCAAGGGGGGCCTTTAGGGGCTGGATCGGCTAGTCAAAGTGGTTCAATGGCTGTCCCAGACGCTGCCAACGTCGCTGGTCAAGTTCCCGTTCCAAGACCGCCTCCTCCTGAGTTTGAAATGAAAGACAACGACTTTCCGGGATTGCCATCTGGCAAAAAAATGAACGACGTGATAAACGATTCAACCGGTTCGAACGAGCATGGTGCTATCCCGATTCCTGGGAATGTCTTGGCCAAAACTGGTGTACCGTAAGTAAAATACTTCTTTTGTACTTGAGCACTTTTTTTTTTAAATATACTTATGCCAATGGTTAGGTTATTCGCGGTAGACGCGAGGAGACTAGCATTCATACATAACAGTTGACACATGAAACTAATCATACTTCCAATTTGATTTTGTTTTTCCGTTGTAATCAGGTTTCTCGATGTGGTAAAGGGAAAAACGAAGCCTTCGACCACTCGTAAAGATTCAGAGACTTCCCATGGAGAGTCGACTGATCCAATTGGGATGGAAGATCACGATCTTGGAAGCAAGATTTCTCACGATCAAAGTGAACTAGCTTCCTCGACAGCCAAGGCCATTTCAAGTCCTAGTCAATTTGAAGAGCCCGCGCCTTCCAAAAGCGCAGCTCCAATTGCAAGAGATGCTACCGGCTTTGAAAAGAGTGCTGACTCGACTCAAGTTGCTTTGGGCACTGGCCACCCCTCTTCGGGTGTTCCTTCCGCATCGGCAAGGTCTTCGAATTCTTCGACGATTGCCAGTAATACTTGCAGTGGCAGTCGTTGCATCATCACTACTACCACAATAACCGATTCCGCTGATGCCTCGATCGCCATCTCCGCCACTACTTCTACCCCCTCCACGAGTGCCTCAGATAGCGGTGGTGCTCATGATGGCCGAAATCAAAAGCCCAAGATCTCGCATGCATTCAAGTAAGTGCTCGGGCGGCTTTTCAATTGTTGTTCGTATCTAACAACAAAAATATTTTGTTCACCAAGTCTCGCTAATTCGAAACCGTTCGGTACTTGTTATGTCATTAGAGTATTCTATTCCCTTCTGTAGAAACACACCCCACGAGTCGGGCAATATCAAGGATCAAAAAGATACCACAGTCAACGGTGATGTCGGTAGATCTCCGTCTCAGGTTAACACAAATCAAATTGCAGGAGAGAATGCTAGTGAGGTAAGCTGGCCAAGGAAAATGAAATCAGTTTTCTTGGATTGAAAATCGGAATGAATGCCATTTTAGGATTCAAAGCAGAAAACTTATGCTCAAATCATCTCGCAGCAAAAGAAAGAAGAGCGTGAGGCTGCTGAACGAACTGTTGCATCTTCGAGTTCGACATCTGGTTCTCCCCAGGGTACGTCAGATTTGGCCTCCAGAGGTGCCAAGAAACCCTCGAAAGAAGAGAGCCATCGCCAGGGTATGTGCTGTATGTAAGAGTTGGTCGGTCACATTGGTCCAACTTTGAAGAAACTTTTTGTTCTATTCCAGCCGGTGGTGCGGCTAAAGATCAGAGTGGCCAGAAACAAGTTGAGGCCTCCAACAACCCTGCTGTGACCAATAACGTGAGTGGACGTCATCAATCATCGCCGTCATCATCGTCATCATCATCATCATCATCATCATCATCATCATCATCATCAGTAACCACTACAACGTCGCCGTCCACTCCGTCTGTGAAAAAAAGTGATATGGCCCTAGTTGCACCCACAACAGCCACTCAGAATGCCAAAATCGCCTCCACTACCAAGAATCTTGCGTCAGTTTCGGTCTCATCAAGTGCCTCCAGAGGAAGCTCTGGCCCAACGGAGAACAAAAGCGCAAGTGGCGTGTCTGCTCCTGCTGCTACGACAGCAACAGCAGCTGTGGTTGTCGCTGGAGGAGGCGGTAACACCAACTCGATTGCCAGTAGCTCTGTGAGTTCCTCCGGTGTGGCTAGCACGAAAGGACAGCAACTCCCGCACCAAAATCAGAGACCATTGACCAACATGAATTTAGGAGGCAAAAGCAACAAGGTCATCACGGCTGTGAACACTTCCAATGCCCCTCCCATAATGACCGTGACTGCAAGCAGTTCGGCGGGATCTGGAGGCAAATGAGAGAAGGAGGCAACCTCAACTCAAATGTCTCAAATTCTTTCCCCTCATGGTTCTTCATTTCTTTGACCATCCAACCACCAGTTTGATTTTTTTGAGATCCCTCAATGACTACTTGGATGAGAGAACACTTAAACACACACATCCATTATTTATTCATATCAGTGAATCATCAGACGTTTAGAGTGGTCGCCTCATCCTTTCGATTGGGAAAGAGTTGCACCTCGGACTCGACTGGCTCAGTTACCTTTGATCAAATGTGATTTGTCCTCAAAGGAAGTTTGACATTGACTTCAGAACCGTTTTTTGTTATGCTCCGTGTGCCTTGGCTTCCCACCCATCTCGTGAATCTTTCCATGGTGTGCAGTGGCTACCAAATCTTGTGCGATATCTGGCTGAGGTCTGGAATAGCGCTAGGGAAAGTGCGTTGAAAAGGCCTCGAAATGATGAAATCCCACGTTGAAGGTCGTGGGATAATGCCCGGTCTTCTATGTAGAACAAGATAACTTTGGGACTCCATGTATGGAGGGACAGCGGGCAGTCTCAAGCCTCCTAGGGTGATTTCATGGAGCTCGTTCTCAAGTGTTTGAATGGCTAAATCGCACCTGTTGCCGCCTAGTCATCCAGTGAACTTTTTTGTGAATAAAGGCGAAGCGGTGGAGTCCAAACTTGGATATGCTTGTTTGCTTGGCTGTCTGGACTACCCAATGTGGTTTAAAGCTAACGGTTGGATTTGAGACCATTCTAACCTTCATCAAACGCCTGTCTGACCTTGTTGAACAGTTCCAACCAGAAAATCACACCCTTTGTTGGTCATGTGTGTGCGGAATCAGGCCTTCCTATTGTTGTTATTGCTATACATAAAACCAATGGTTATGTATACCGCGAAGCATGATGCTCAATAATCTTTCGGAGATTCTCATCTCGATGTGGCCGCTGCGTTGCCCGTGCGCATCACCTGTACGTGTTAGCATCGCGAGTGAATGAGTTGGTGGTTGGGGTTTCAAATTGTGCCCATAAATCTCTGCACTAACTGTGGCACTCAAAAAAGTTTGCGTGGCTTCTGCTGTCATTAAGTCTGAACCACTATGTCGGAGGAGGCACATCTGACCCTCTTCTATCCATGGAAAGCTCTGGTTTTCTTCAATTAAACTCTCTTCTTTGTGCGTTGAGAGTGTGCTTCAATTCTGAAAAGAGGATGATTTGCAATATTTCTTCTTTTGATCCAAGTTTTTCTGCACCCTTAAGTGAAAAAAAACCGTCCCTTAGGCTGGTTTCGGAGAACGTCATCATTTGCCGCCTCTTTGGTCCTCTTTAGCCTTGTCAGATTGTTATTATTATTACTACTACGTTGTTATTATCCTTGATTGTCGCTTCGTTCCGCCCCCTTCTCCATATTCCTTCGGGAGTCGGCCTTTGCCCTAAAAGCAGAGTTTTTGAAAAACAAGAAATCGCAACTCTTGGTTGTTGATATTGTTGTTGTTGTTGTATTATCATCACTGGTGGCAGCGCAGTAACAACAACCGACGTCTCGTAGCAATGACGTCCATTCATAAGCTGTGACGAAATCGAGAACTGTTTCATTCAGTGCCGAACTGTGGCGAGACAACCCTTTTTGTGTTCCGAGTGTCCCTATTTCTCTCCCATGATCCTAAGATCATCCCGACTAGAGTGTCTTAATTACTAATATGATTATGATTTTTATTATCCCCACCATCTTCACTTGCTACTTCAATTTCAACTCCTGTTACTTCTTCTACTACTACTTTGACGACTTAAACTAATGGTTTTTTTCCTTCGAACGCCATCAAAATTCACTCAACCAATGAATGCCCGTTTTGTTTGTTGTAAAATGTTTCCATTTCCATAGTTCAATTCCGGTTGACAACCATGTTCACTCAATTTTTCATTTGTATAAATCAATCTGATTCCCCTCCCCCTCCAATGCCCCTGATGTAATAGCAGAAGATCATCCTCTCAATCCCCACCCATTTGTCCTTCCATTCCCCACTGATGCCACCCTTCAAACCACTCTTGTTGATTCTCGCGTATCTTTTATTGTAAACATCGATTTGAAATTACCGTCGTTTTTTGTTGCCTTTCTTTCCCACTTCCCGTCGTTCTCTTGACCACATTGTAATCGTGCCCCTTGAATGTACGAGTTTTGCCTCAGAAGCAAAGCCGTCTTTAGTTCAATCACTCGCCTCCCCCTGAATCATCGAGCAATCCAAATCGAAGCAGATTAGCTACATATGGGCTAGATTTTCAAGGCCACCGAAACGAGAAACTATTCTGCAATGCCACGAAGGCGCCACGAGTTGGAAAACAATCGAATTTACCCATCAATGCAAGGGTGAAGTCGGTTTTGGCTTTTTTAATTAAATGGAAAGACAATTGGTCAAAGCGCCAGAGCTCCAAAACCATGACCAAGATATTGTTTTTCGATTCAGTGTTAGACTTTTGCCGAAACGAAAAGAAATCCGAAGCGCGTCTCCCTCCCCTCTTAACTAAATGTTCCCGAAATTGGATGACGAATTACCAAATAGATGATGACGACGATGACAAAACGCAAGATGAAGAAGAAACAAAATAAAAATCATACCACACGACGATTATCAATCAGGTTTAGGCAAATAAATATTGAGCGGTGTTTTTAATCTTGGACTTTATTCATCCAGCGCGCAAAGCTTGGTTATAATGTCCGGTCCATGTTCCAACGCTCCTTTTCCCATCATGCAATTTTCAACTTGTCCATCTTTGATGATGAAGAGGGCCGGTAAAGTGGAAAATTTGAACGATGCCGACACCTTGGGACAGTCGTCCACGTCTGCTTGGATGAAAACGGCTTGCTCCACTTGACACTTGGATGGCAATTCCTGAAAGACGAATGAGAGGAAATGGAGTGAGTGCATAAACACACGCACACATATGGGTCCACTTGCCTTCAGTGATTCTTGTAAGTTCTGGCAATTTGGACACCACTTGGCCTCAAAATCTAAAATAACATGACCTGACTGAGTGGAACAGCTTTCGAGCATTGCGGTCAGCTCAGTGTCATTGCTGACTTGGACCCACTGATTGGTGGTCATAGAGCGTTGCACCCTCGAAGGCTCGACATTCGATTCTGAATTAGAAACGGTCGATGTTTTTCGACTTCCACTATCGTGGCTTAAAATGGTAAAGGCCTCCGAGGCCAAGGCTCGGCCCGAGAGTACAAATTTCAAGGTGATTTTGTAGCCCGTGTCCATTCGAAGTCCCACAAATGCATGCTTGAATGACCTGGAGGTCGTCGCTTTCCGATGATTGGATTGAACGGTCGAAGTGTATAGATGAGCCGACAGCAAATTGCGACCATTGGAGTGAGTTCCGCTGACAATGGCCTCGGTAGCATTGTTATTACTTGGGGCCACTGAGAGAGAAGACCCATCTGAAAGTCCGCTGTCTCTTGAATTCGACTTATCCAATCTTGAATAAGAGTGTAAGTGATATTCAAGGCCTACTACGCATGTGTGTTAAATTTAGCTACATTCCAACCCTACTTGGGCATCTGTTTGGTCCCTTGTTCCGATTCTTCCTCCAAGGTGGCCAATGCATTGGCCAATGACGAAGTCGGTTTCCCGTCCCAATCGGTGGTAACGACCAATGGGTTGAAGATGCATTCACCGTCTTCGGCACAAGCCGGCACCATGGTCACGTTGTCACCTTGTTTGTAGAGGTCGATGGGGGGATTGATCTCCAAAACATACATCAAATGTTCGGTGGGCACATTTTCTCCGATGAATGAGGCTGCATGAGGTTCGTTCCATGAAATTGTGGCGTCTTTTCTCATCCCGCTTAGCTTCGAGGAGTGGGAGCTCATTTTGCAATCCCTGACCTAGAACCAACCTGATGATGATGATGATCTTAATTGGTACATATCGTTGTTGATTGAGTTTTTTTTCACCTTGAACTGACTTTTGAAATTGGCATCAAAAGCACTCAACACCAATAATGAAGCCCAAATCCCTTCTTTGGCCGCTAAAAGATTCATAAGCATTTGCAAGTCCGGTGAACTGAAATATGTGTTCATAAACGAGCTGTCAGCTCCTTCTTTGGTGGCCACAAAATCCAAGATCAATCGGTCCAATTTCGTTTTGCGGATCAATATCGTTCCTTGGGTGTTGGTACTGCAGAAGAATCGGTAATGCCAAAGTACGTTGAAAATGCCGTCCAATAGAATCAGAGCCACCACAATATTGCACAGGTCGAATAAAACAATGTTCATGCCATTGGATGTGATTGAACAGGCATGCATATAGTCGAATTGCTAGAGATTAAAAACAAAAAAACAAGAAATCATTTATGCCTAGAAGATGTTTTAGGAAGGTTTTCCTGCTGCTTGAGTCAAGGAAAAAACTCTGGGTTATTTAACTTATCAACAGGCTAGTGACAAATGCAAAGCGACGTAACATTCGTACCTCGCAATCAAAGTCAGTTTTGAAGCTCTCTCTGAGAGAGTGGCACATTCCCATAATGCTCCAGATGAGAACGGAGAGACACACGAGCACTTTGATTGACGTTTGAGCGATGTAACATCCGCAAAGGAAGGATGAGTTCATAAAATCGTACGTGATCTGCTGGCATTTCTGGCGCTGTTCAAGAGAGTTTATGGATTTCGAGCCACCCTCTTCGATGATGTCCTTGACGAGAAGTTCGTAGAATTTTTCGATGCGTCGACCTGTCCAAAAGTACCTGAAAAATAGAAACTTTTTGGTGAATTTGCACCCATTTTTTTTAGTTCATTTTGGGTAAGCCCTATTGAGCATTGGTCATTCACTTATTTTCCTCAATCTTGCCTGAAATATCTTTTCTGACTCAAGTAATCGAGAAAATATTTATTTTTCCTTGAAACAGTCAAAATATTTTTAAAAATCGAGGAAAAGCGGATAAATATTTTTTAAATATTTGCTATTTTGTAAAAAAAATATTTCCGGGCCCTATTCTTGACAATTCAAATTGCATCAGGGTTGAGAAATAAAAGCACCCGTTTTCATTATTTCGATCAGACAAAAATTTGCTTTTTAGAAGAGTTAGCTGGACTTAGAAACCTAATGGTTAACCCCTTAAGAAAGTAAAAAGTCCTCACCTGGTACACAATCTCTCCAGGATTACCAAGAAGAGTGCCAAAGTTAGCACCAAGTAAGGGAAGTACAAAGCCAAAGCATCCAATTGGTTCACACAACCGTAGTAAAGGTGAAAAGGAAAAGCCCTTGGATTCAATTTTAGCAAGCAATCATTGAAGTTGATGGTGTGTTCCTTGGCCTAAAGTGTGAATACAAAGTGGCAGCATGAATGAGTATGAAAGCGTGCTGATAGAATGAATTGCTCTACTAGGAGGCGAGCAAACACAAAATGAATGAGGTGCAAGATTTCGCAAGAAACGATCAAACTCACCATATTAGAATGCTACATTACTCAGTTTTGAATTTTGAATTTACTCAATTATTCGTTTGAATTGAAAATTCTAAGCCCCAAGCCCAAAAAAAGAGGATCGCAATCATTCGATTTAATACACGATGCCTAATTTTCATGATGGCCGCCAAGGGCTTCTAAGCGTTGTCTTTTATTGATAATAGACACATTGGACCAGACGATCTCTTCGAACATATTGTAACTTCAATTTTGAAATCCAACAAAATTCTCCTTGCCCAATATGCCTTGAAACTTTCGAAAACCTTTGGAGGAGTATCATGAAAGGTGCATAGGCAAAATTCACTTTCTGGATGATTGAATAAAAAGCACTTAAGCAAGCCTTTTGATACTGCAAAAATAAAACTTAACAGTGATCTAAAAAATAGTTCAAAGATGCATATTTGTTAAGTGCATTCCATGGAATTAAATAAAAATATAAAATGTTTCCCATAAAAAGAAATAAGATAGTTTTATTTCTTCTTTCCCGGAGTGTATAATTTTATGCATCTCATATTCTACCCAATAAACTGAGCAATCTTGATTCATTAAATGCACCTTAAAATTGAAATGACTTGGATTTTCAGAACCATGCTTGCCCTCCTTGGTTAAATTAGTTGCTAAAGGAGAGCTAACTCATTTATTTTGTGCAGCATTAGGTGTAGTTAACTCTGGCCCAAAAAAGAAGCAATGGAGCTCTTCTTTCTTTTACTTTTTGCTCGGTTTTGATGTAACCAGGAAAGTGTCCTTTGGATGAGGACAAGAGTTTTTCGCATCTATTATTTAAAATTTCCGTGATTTGATCCGCAGGATGTCCACGACTAGCAAAAGAAAGATTGATTCTTTTTGATGATTGGTTGATTGGTTAAAATCAAAATATCAATTTGCTCTCACCATAAGCACCAAAAATAACACTTTCCTGAGCTGTTTCATGACCAAGGAAAAAGGAAAAAGAAAACACTAATTGCGTTTTGAGGGTTTACCCAGGAACCACTGTACGTCAGGACGAATTTCAAAAATACACACTGGGTCCGATCATTGTACTAAAATGTGAGGTTTTTGCAACAAATGTATTGTTCCGTTGAATTTTCATTGTACTAATCGGACCCAGTGTGTATTTTGAAAGTAATCCTGGCTTGAGCCATCCTTGGTTTACCGTATATCGTATTAAGCGTTGAGAGAGTAGCATTTGAATCTAAAGCTGAAAAGCAAAATACTGCATCTATGAAACACAAACAAGGTCTCATTTGCAAAATAATGGGGTCTTCTTAAACTGGACCATCCAAACCCAGGTAAATCTGGAATCGTATTCCTGATTGAAAAAATCAGCAAATAAAACTGGATGAAATTTTACAAATTTCAATTGATGATATTCCTTCTTCAAAATAATATATATCAAAGCTACAATATTTGAAATTAGTATCATATGAAATACAATATTGTCCTAGTGACTAAGAGTTACTTCTCAAGTGTTAATAATCTGTCAAAGTAGAAATCAATATATAAAGTACTCAACAAGATCCAAATTCTTGCTGTTGAGCCTTTTCCCACCTAAATTTCATATTGTTTATTGAAGTATCCACTCAAATCACCCATGGTGAATATAAAGAGAATAGGAAAAAGAATTTAAAGAAAGATCTCCAAATCGCGAAAAAGCACAATAAATTGGAGAGTCTTTTTTTCTGAGCAAAATTGACATAGGAGACTTCAAATAAGGATAGAATCCGCGTAGTGCCGTAACATCAGAGTCCGAGTTCCTGAAAGTTCGCCGTTAAACTATGATTAAGTGCGGCCTTGAAGCTCCGCAAAGATTCAGAATTCCGTACGCTCATGGGCAAAGCGTTCCATTGTGGTACCACACGTACAAAAAATGTGTTTTCTCTCGTGCAAATCGTCTAAAAGGTGGTCGGTCGACGTAGGTGCTTTTCATTTGATGCCCTAGTTTTTCGGGCATTCGCACCAGAAGGCTCAAGATATTTGAAGCCAGCAAAATCGTCACTACCTCCAAAGTCAAGAAATCCAAAGAGAATCCTTCACGTAAAAACTAAATCAAGTCGTTGTCGCCGGAGCGCCAGGGAATTCAACCCACAAAGTTCCAATCGCTCAGAATAAATTTTGGAATATGCTATATGCTACCTACTTTTGCTGCCTTCCACATTTCCCTCATGAACTCGACGTTTCGAATGGTTTGGTATTCAAAAATGCTGTCCTCTTGAGTGGAGATAATCTCAAAAGTCTCGTTCAAAATATTTCTGGAACATCAAGAACCATCAAGATTGTATTCGGAAATAATATTAGGCGTCCTGAACACTAACCTTTGTTCCGTAGTGCAATACCGTTTTTCAATAACAAGTTGTCCAAGCTCCACGTTTATTCTACAAATTTTCATTGGCAGGACGTAATTTTTGGGATGAGCTGGATGATAGGAACAGTTACCTTGAACACTAATCATGCAGTTGATTGGAAGAGCAATCAGACCTATAAGTTATGGCATAATTTTTGTTAGAGTGTTAATGTGTTCAATCTCATTGTACTCACCCAAAACCACCAACGAATACACGAGATAATGATGCACTGTGATCCACCAAGGGCTAAATACCTTTTCCCAATCCTTGCTTCCCAAGAGGGTGTTGGTAAGGATGTCTCTTCCGATGTCCATGATTTAGATTTTCACCGCCCGTGTGCTCGAGGCCAAACCAGAAATAAATATGAATCTTTAAGGTAGAGAGAGATCTGAGTGTATATTGTGCACTTCACCTTCGCGTTTGTACTCTACGTCAGACCAGATAGTAAATGAGGACCGAACAGAAGTCTTGCTTAACTCGAGTTGGTTGGTTGATTATCTGTATATGTAGTGATTGTAGGCCGAAAAGGCAATTAATTGAAACCGAAACCAAAAGCTTTGGGAAAACATAATCTAATGTGATATCATATGTTTGCTTAATTTCAACATTTTCGTATGACATCCTTTTTTTACATGAATGCGATAATTTAAGATAAATAAATCTGAGAAAATTTGCTGTAAGGTTAGTCTACTAATAAACGGAACGAAAATCTTTCTAATTAAATTTTGTTGAATGCCTGTTCGCTTGTAGTTTAGATTACCTAAAAATATTTTTCAATTCATCTTTTCTCAATTAAGCGGATGACTTTTTCCCTTAGTTGTTGCAGTTAGTGAGTAAGAAAGACAAGGTTCAATTTTCAGGTCACTCAAATATTTGTTTGAAAAGTTAAAGATTCTGTCTCTTTTTTAAATAAAAGCGAGCATGGAAAAAGTTACCACACATTTACAATTTATTTCATTACAATTGTAATTTGAACTTTAACACCGTTATTCTTATCCCTATCCTTTCCATCCAACTTATACTAGGACTTGAAGAAACTTCACAGAACCGGAATTTACGGCCAAAAGAGCGTTTCGGTCACCACTAATTGGTGGATCAGCAATTATGAGGGCCGCTTTTTATACCAAGTTTCGACGAATCTCTATTGACATGCGGCTTTGAAGATTTTGCAGATAATGGAGATGATTTAAAATACAATCTTCCGCCCATGAACCCTGAATGGTAAAGAGAAGCGGAAAATCAAGAGCCATATTGCAATGTAATGCTCCATGGATACTATGATTGTAACACTTAAGCTCCTCTTATGTTGTTGTTAAGCGAAAGATTTGTCTAGATGAAAACGCAAAAGATGAGGTAATGTTTCCTGAATTTTAAAGGCTTGATCAATTGGGGATTTGGAGAGATTTATATGATGTTACAAGATTACATTTGATATTTGACGATCGCATGATGTAGGTAGTCCTTCCACTTCCATATAAGCAGGCCGATAATGTAAATTTCTTTGAACATACTCGTATTTTGGTGACACCATCCATGAATAATTGGAGCCTCTTCCTCTGTTATGCAAAAAAATAATACGCTTGCGAGATGAACTGAACCAAGAGTCGACAAAGCCAAAGACTTTGTCGTTGTAAATCGATTGTCCGGTCAACACTTTACAATTACAGTGAATGACTCATTTTGCCTGAATGGCAACTCACCCAATTTTTTGAATAACAATTTAAGAAATCGGCAATTCAATATGAAAAATTGTTAGAAAACGCCTTCCGATATGTCTCCTTTCCGAAAAAGGAAACAAATGTGCCTCAATCAAACAGAGATCTTACCTGTTCACAATGCAAAACAACAATGAGAAGCCATGGAAGTTTTGTGAGAGTATAACATGAACAAGTGTCAAGCATGTATAACCATTATGAAACTTCAAAGGAATTTTTTATTGGCAAAAATCGAAAGAGAAAATATGGCCAACTCCACAAGCGGAACTTAAATAAACTTATCGCCCAATCTCGAGATTTTTCTTTTTTTTATTGTTTTTAAGTAAAAGGCGCTTACTCAGCTACACTTACAGTCAATTCATTACATAGTAACAAATATTTATGATATTCCACATTATCAAGTGCCGACTAAATGTTACAACTTGTAATAATTCTGTACCTAGTGGCCTGCATAAGAAGTAGTTTCTTGGCTTCAGAATTTTTTTTTAAAGTAAGATAAATCAATTCTATGATCAATTATGGTTAATTTTTCCTAAAATAAGCGACAAAGCAAATTGTAGATTTTTTTCCTAGTTTTGAAATGCAACCCAAAACCTGTTGGAAGAGCTGCTCCAATCCGCTCTCCCTACCTCGACACTCAAATTTCCTTGAATATAGTTTGATTTTTTGCAATCAACATTATACTATGCAATTTCAAAATTAAAAAGCTATCCCTCCACAGAGCATTTCATTGCAAAGCCAAAAATGCGTCCATCGCTAGGTTCCACCCCTCACTGATCCTCAATGGTTATCAGTGGTTTATGAACGACTAACCACGACTCTCTTGTTTTGTTGTCTGACGTCACAGTTTCAAAACCATTCGGAAACGACGGTTTGAGAACCTTGTGGCCGTGACTGCCGTTGAAATATGGAATGAGTTCTACTCGCTAGCCTGCCAACAACAACAAAACATCTATTCATTCTTTTATACATGCAGGTACCTCACTTTGCACAAGCTCACTTGCTGCCATCAACCAACTGCTACCAACCCACCAAGGTTCATCGTCTTTTGGTCGGTTGGACCAAGCGCGAATATTCTCTCACCAAGGTGCTCCGTTTTCTCACCTGGATATTGAATGTGCCGGCCGTGCGAACCAATCGTTCCGTAGGGCCAACTAAGAGTCAGGTGAATGGGCGGGTTAGCTGCCACTCAACGAATGAATCTCTTTCTGCGCTCTCTCTCTCTCTCTCCTCTGATCGCTCTCTTTACATCCAGTACAATCTTCAACGATACTCCAGCTCAGTTGGTCCCCAAATGCTCGGATAGCACTTTGGTCTCTACTTACTAGCTTGAGGTGGAACCAAGTAGTTCTCACACACATCCTGTACTGTCTATGGAGAGACGACCACCGGCCTGTAAACCATTTGCTTGGCTTTGGTGTGTGAGAGCCTAACTTTGGTTCAGAAGGCACCACTCTTCTACCTGCCTGCATGGGATGATGATGATGATGATGATGAAGATAATCCTTCACCTGGCTGAAGACGGTTTTGGTGGGCCCTGCATGTTCTCTAGAACGTTCACACTAGATCAACTGAACGAACGAGCGACGCAAACTTGCATGCCGTTTTCCAACCGCGGCCTCTCTCGGCTTTGAAAATGTTAGTCGGGCTGAAAAACCTTCCTGGGCCAACTAAACGCACCTTAAGACACCTCGAGTGAAGTGAAGAGAAGAAAATTTCGTTCAATCCAAACAAACTTACTAAAATCCACGAAAGGCTATGATGGCCATCTCAAGTGATTTGTGAACTCATACTTGAAGCCTATTCGACAGGTAAGACTATGATATCGGGCTCAGATTTCGGTCCAAAGTGTGGGTATTGTGGCAAATCCGAAAGGCTACCACAGTTGCAATCAAGTACCTGTGGTTGGTTTCGTGGTTGGTCGTCTTCAATAATAGCACAAGACGAAGACCAAATTTTAAGGCGAACTTTGAAAACCTAGCCATTGGACCTTTGGACACTGAAAGAAAGAATATACGTTTAACCACCGATTTTGCATATTCAAATTTGTTCCTCAAATTTCAAGCGATTTATTTGGTCACCAAAAGAAGATTCCACTGCCTTTGTAAAAATTTTGGAACACTGTAGAAGTTTTACCACAACAAAGTCCCTCCCTACCTCATTCACGTATCGTCACTCTAAACTCAAATGATGTGCAAGACCAACGAACTCGACCTTTCAATGATTTTCTTCATTTGAGGAAAATTTGAAGGATCTTCTTTCTATTAGTTGTCAATTGTAAAGAGAATTGTTAGTTTTCACAAACATATACTCGAACTTCACTCCTAAATATGTTAATGATATAGGAGCCATTTTTTTGAAAGGTTGATACATTTTTTTCTATGATTGAGCCTCCTTTAGGTTGAGCCTCGTGTTGATGCAAAAAGGCAAGCTTCAGAAAAAAATACAGTCGAGGGTTCACACATCAAGAATTTGTTTTGAAAAAGGCAATTTTGCGACGGATCCTGCAACAAATGACCTCTGTTTTCTTTAATAAATCAAAAGTCTTTCCGTATAGATTAACCTCCTTAGCACAAAGTTTGGTCCATTGTAAGGATGTGTGTTGTTGACCTAGAAAACTTGAGGAACCTTCAGAAAGAAGCCGGTCATACGCGCACTTTAAGCAACCTGAATGCAAACTTAAGGTATCCCTTAGCTTGTTCACAGTTTGAATTGTTTGAAAATCATGAAAGTAGTAAAATATTGCATTATTTTAAGCGCCACTGTTCTTTGTTTATCTGGCTCAAACATAGGTCTAGGTGACAGAAAAATTGGTCAAGTCTAAAACAATAAATGATTTTATATTGCATCATAAGGCGCTCGTATTTGTGCCGTGGAACTTCAGCCTTTTTCTATGAAAGATGTTGTCCGTTCTCTAGAAAATAGTATTCCCAGTATATCTCAACACACTCCCAAAGTCAGTTTCGTTGAGTATTTTGGCGCACTATTTTCTCTTGTTTTCCATGGGACCGAACCTGAACCAAAGAGCAAAGAAAGAAAGAGTGCAGTCGAATTCCTGGAATTTCCTGCTCACTGTCCTCTGAGAAGTTGCTGCACTTGAACAGCGGCGTAGACCGTCCAAACCCACCGACACCGTAGGCTAGAGTTGGATACAGTTGGGTACCATTTGCAACGTTCGAGCCACGCGAGAATCGACAACGAGGTCGGACACTCGCCGAGTTCTTTGATTGGTTGAAACTGACGTCACCGATCAAGTTCACTAAGTGCTCCCGCTTCTCATTGGCTGGTTCTGAGTTTGACTTGACACATTGCGGTGCGTGGAATTCCCAGCCTCGAAGACCCTGCCAGAGATTGATAGATAATCCACGGACATCTTCGAACTATCTGGAGAATGTGACGGATTCATATTTGACGGCGATTTCACATGTTTGAGCACAGAGGGCGTTAGTTCTAGAGGTATAACTATATTATGATTTGTTCTAATCTCTTCGTGACTGGCCAAGAGCAAACATTCCAGCCATTTGCATCATCCTGACATTCATACTTTTGCATGATATCTGGAAGACATATCCGACTCTCTGGTTTAAGGCATTAAAATGGATACACAAGCATGTAGCTGGTCGATTCCACAACGTCACTTTGGCCCATGCCTCGTTTGGAGTGCCTTGTCTTCGAAGTGCCTTCTCTATAGTGATAGTCGCCTTTCTCTTGCAAGGGCAAAAAAGTGAGCTTGCCTTCTAGTCTCTAAAAACCCATGAAGGCTGGAGTCTCAGAGACCGAGAACGACCTCACGCCACTTGGTCCTGACCGACCACCGCGCGTCATCACCGGCTGCCATCCTCCTCATATCAGAAGTTTCACTCACTAGTGCGGGAGACACGCAACCCATAAAGCAAGGAAAGAAGGAGAAAGAGAGAGAGAGAGAGAGAGAGAGAGAGAGAGAGAAAGAGCCTTTCTTCCCCGTGTTCCGTACTCTCGTGTTCCACATTTCAACCAGCATACGAGAAAAGGACGTAAATTCCTAAGCATACACACAAGTGTGCAAGGCAAAAATAATCAAACAACGAGATCTCTATTGTGAACTGATGAGAAACGACCGAGGCCCCATTTTGTTGATCCCATTCTAAAAGTGTTCCTTGTTTCTCATTTGTTTAGTGTCCATAATGGTTTTGACGACCACTCTATCGCCCAAACATTCGTTCCCAGTGCCTCAGCGTGGAACCACGTTACCTCCAAATCTGACTTTGAACGATGTGTCCCAGAACAATCACTCGCATCCCAAAGCCACTCGGTCTCATACGTTACCTAATCACAGGATGGTTCAGACCCTCAACAAAGCCAACAAACATCAGCTTTACCTTCAGAGTGCTGGGGATTTCCCTTTGGTGTCAAGAAATACGCCCACTTCCCTCAGCATCCTGTCCTTGCCCAACTCAGACAATGAAGCCCTTAACTTTGAAAACAGGTAAGGCGAATTAATCAAAGGTGTGTTTGCGCCGTGTTGAAAGGCTAGGGTCAAGGCGTATGTATGCTAACTAACCAGTGTGAGATTTTAAGTTTGAAACACTATCTCAGAAGTAGTTTGTTCACGTCTTTCATTGGTCTTGGCCAATGGACCTCAAAACAACCAAACCAGCTAGCCATGTTGTCATTCTGAGATATCGGGTCATTGTTTTTCCGCCTTTCTAACGAGTGGGAGTGAGTGCCTAATCTGGCCAGGTGGTGTCAATATCCTGTAAAATGGTACACTAAAGAGACCCCACACCGAGGGCGCATTCATTTTGGAGAAATACACATCCCTGTCCAGGGGTCCTCGGTGAACAATGAGTGGAGGCCTTCGCCTTAATCGGGCTTTCTCCTTGTTTGACTTCAGTGCCCTCCACTTGACGGAAGATGCAATCCACCTCAGTTTATCTTCAGCCCCCAGTCCCATTGGACCCCTGACACCCGTTGATGAGACATCTCCTCCAAAACTCTCGCCTCAAAAATTCGAATTGGATTATCATCTGGCTTATCGAGAAGGAGCTCTAGCCCGAGGAGTGGCTGCCAATGCCGGTATCATGGATAGCTTCCTTGGATGTTTTAAGCCTTTCGTGAACTTCATCGGCAAAACCAAACCAGCAGAGCTTGAGGATCAGAGTGGTAAGAATTCTAGACGAAGCTGTTTTCAATTTGAAAGTAACGTGTATCTGCATGTACTAGTCTGCATGCCAACGCAGATGAGATTTGTGTTAGAATATACCAAAATCAAGTCAGATTAACGTTCGTCTAGTATTGTATATTCGCCCCAATTTCAGCTACTGCATTTCAAACACAACAGTTGGGCCGAGTCCATACTTGAGGCTCGTTAATCGGACTTCATTTTGGTGTACTTTAAAATAATTCTTATGTGTTAACTTGATTGCTTTTTTTTGGTTACTGCAAACAGATAAGCACAGTACTCTAATAGTGAGGGAGTAAAGCAGAGGAAGTAGTTGTAACTTATCTTACGACAGATCTTGTTCTTCGATCCTTTCAAAAAACATCCAGATGAGTTCTTATTCAAGGTGTTCCTATGGTAAGTTCCGTAACAACACCCTGTCTCCCCATTTAACAAAAATTTCCGTTACCCTTGTTTAAACAATTGAATCAGCAAAGCTTGGCTTGCTGTCACGTTTCGTACACTCTGTTTTTTTGGAATTTCCCCCTTCGAGACATGCAAGCCTTTTTGGTCCTTGGAGAGGCTTGGAAGAAAAGGAAAGCGTCCTCTCCTTTTTCTCATGCCTCTAAGAGGCCTGGATGAAACCGTCACGTTTCGTTGGGAATTTCCCCAAAAGAAGACTCTATGTTTAGAGCACGCAGTCAAAGTCTATCTATAAAAGTCGTAGTACTCATAGAATAAGCGTCATATAGTATATAATTTCTTTTCTTTTTTAGACAACTGGGAGATCCCTTTTGAGTCCATATCTGACCTGGAATGGCTGGGATCGGGTGCTCAAGGTGCCGTCTTTGTTGGACGTTGGAAAACTGAACTCGTGGCAGTAAAGAAGGTCAAAGAGGTGGCTGAGACAAACATTCACCATCTGCGGAAGCTCAATCATCCCAACATCGTACAATTTCGGGGTGTTTCGACCCAAAACCCATGCTATTGCATCATTATGGAATATTGTCCCCATGGACCTCTGTTTAACTTCCTTCGAGAGGAAAAGGACCGAGTTCCTCCGAAACGACTTGTCGATTGGACGCGACAAGTGGCATCCGGAATGAAGTATCTCCATGATCACAAAATCATTCACCGTGACCTCAAAAGTCCAAAGTAAGTACTAGAAAGAACTTGTCCTAGGCTAGAATTGATTCATTGTCATAGGTACAACCGTCGAAGATTTAAAGTGTTTCTTACAATTACCTTCGCTGTCCCATCTTTTAGTATATTGATTGGACGGAATGAAATCATCAAAATCAGCGATTTCGGAACATCCCGAGCTTGGGGTGGAGATCAGTCCACATGCATGAGTTTTGCAGGCACAGTGGCCTGGATGGCCCCTGAAGTCATTAGAAATGAGCCCTGCAATGAAAAAGTGGACATCTGGAGCTTTGGCGTTTGTTTGTGGGAGCTTCTGACTTGCGAAATCCCGTACAAGAATGTCGACAGTTCAGCCATCATTTGGGGAGTCGGAAGTAACTCGCTTCAGCTTCCTATTCCATCCAGTTGTCCAGATGGGTTTAAGCTTTTGGTCAAGCAATGTTGGGCTCCCAAACCCAGGAACCGCCCTTCTTTCAAACACATCCTCATGCACCTCGACATTGCCGCCGTTGAAATCCTCAGTTTCAAACAAGAAGATTACTTCCGAACACAGGTAGAAAAGCGTCGATTTTTTTGTTTTGGTGGAAAACGTTGCGAATTTGCGTTCTTTTTCCTCTGATAATTTGTTTAGCAATCGTGGAAGCGCGAAGTATGGGAGCATAATGAACGGATGAAAGGTGAAGATGTGACCATGCCTATCGTTGGTCAGGACGCTCTGGTCAAGAAAAGAAAGCAAGAATTGAAGCATGCTCAAGATGTGAAAGAGTTATACGAGAGAAAACTGAAAAAGGTCAACGACCTTTACATGGAGTTATCGGCCTGGAAACTTCGCCTAGAGGAGGCCGAACGTGCCTTGGCTCGACGAGAGCGTCAGATTAATAACCAAGGGTGCAAGGCTCACTACAAAAAGAAGCACCGACCGTTCTCCGTGAAAACACCCGACCGTTTTCACAAACGACCCAGCCGAAGTCTATCCACCAATCGAAGCCGAAAGTCCAGTCCTTCCACACCCGAGGTGTTGTCTACCAGTCCAGAATCTCCTTTTAAAATTCCCCCACCAACCATGCTTCTGGGCCACCAATACCCAAACCCATGTTCAACCAATCCAGTCGAGTCGTTAGACGGGGGCGATCCTTCCATTGTGGTAAGAGAGAATCCCATGGACTTGATCTCACTCACACATCTTGAATCTAACTTGTGCGCACAAATCACTACAAATCTCAAGCCAACACCAGTAACAGGGGCGGTCGGGATTGATTGGTCTCGGGTAAAGCGGGTTGAAAATGGCAACTTCACTCTCTTGGAGCCGGTAAGGGGGCTCATTGTCTCCCCAATTAGTTGATTAGTTATATAGAACGCATGCATGACCCATTGCATAGTAACCTGCCCTGTTTCTTTCTCCATACTAAAACTCGCATGATTTCTACACACTGCACGTTTGAGAATATCTGCTGAACATTATCAAAGAAAAACATCAGCTATTTTTTAAATTTGTTTTTCTAATTTAGATGAACCCAAGGTGCCTTTCAAACGATTCAGTGGTTACCAAAACGAACATGAACCAGGCAGACGATGTCAAGCAATACCATCCCACAGCCGAGAAGTTGAAAGTGCGCAAGCCTCGACATCGGAGATCTGGAAGCCATGGATCTAGCAACTTTGGTTCTCTTACGGGAGCCTCACCTCAGAATAGCCCCCAAGGTGAGAGACGCACTTCCTGCTATGCCAGTCCCAGACTCTCACATCGATCTCCATCGGTTCAATCTGATCTGGTTGATGGTACAGCATCTCCAGGCCTGGGGCATGTCCCATCTCCCCTCAGTCTTCCTCGCCATAACCATAACGCCAATGTACCTCTGGACAAGGACAACACAAACTTGCGGTCGAGCCCATATCCAATTCAGAACCAGGACGAGAATCAGAACCCTCTTGCTCAAAATCCAATCTCCGTGGCGAGATTTGAGACATCTTCGAGCGACGATGATGAACGCCAATGCCCTCCGGTGACGGATTTTTTTACCAATGACGAACTGCTCCGATCTCTGGATCCTCGAGTCATGGAAATGATAACAAATGGCGAGTCCGTCGATATGCATTTAAATCAGCCCAACAACTACAGTCCCTTGTCCTTGAATTACGAGTACTCGACCCGCATTTCCCCGGGCTCGGCCAGGCGTGTCGGGACTTTTATTCAACCAAACGAGAACAACAACCCGGCTGTGAGAGACAACGTGGTGCGATTCGATGATGAGGATGGCGGTGGAGAGAGCACCGATTCCGGCGATGACAGAGATGAACTTCCTTCCGGGGAAGAAAAATGGAGTGAAGCCGCGGAGAGCGGCGACGATTCAGATCTCGATAATCCTCGTTTTATGCTCAGACGGAGAAGGTAGGGATTGTTTCTTAATGCGAGTACTTTTTAACGACGCTCAGTTTCTATATCTAGCAGGACAGGCTAATAATTGCTGAATTCCTCTCATTTTAGCACAATTCGGAGGCCCATTCGCGCCAAGCACCGCCAATCGATTGTTTCGATGCAATCTATATCCACCATCAGCTCTGAAGAAGGCAACACAACGGAATATCCTTGTTCAAGCCAAAGGTCGACATTGGAGAGCAACCAAGACATTGTCGAGAGACTCCAAGCTATAAATATTGTGCCTACTGAATCAGTAGACGGTAAAAAACAAAATGACAACATAGTGGATCAATTAAAAAGACGGGAACGAATTGACGATCAAGATGAAGACGGGTCAGATGACACCACGTTGCAAAACGACCTCTCTATTGTGGACGTGCCAAATTCAAATCTCCTACCATTCATGACTGGTATTCTAGAATAGAATGCCGTTCAATTTTCTTCTGTTCCTGAAGAGAACAGATGACCAAAAGTACCTTACTAACTTACAGAGATATTAGCTTTTTCAAAGCGAATTAATTATGAATCGAAGCAATGTGATGCAGATGACCTAATTTCGGGTGTATTATATTCGCATTTCCTCATGTAATAAGATCATTTCCATAATATTTGAAATGCAAAGACGTTGTAATGTTTTCAATAATTAGTCATTTTGAACTTCATGGTTGCAATTTTCAGGCGTAGTTTCCTCCAGTTGTTGGGATAGATATGCCGGATATGTTGCTTATAATCCAGCTGCAAAAGGAGGATCTCGGTTCACGTCAAGGTAGAACGTACCGTGAGCCGAATTTTGATCGAATCCCATTTCCACACTGCCACCAGAGCAACTGCCACTTTGGAAATCCTCCCAAGAGCTACATTCCACAGCATTGAAGGCTCGATTGGAATTGATCGATTCAATAAAGTAAAGAACTGCTCGATCGTGAGAGCAACCTCCTTTGATTAAGTCAATGAGGTCATTCTCAGTGCAGTCACCCAGACAAATTTCAGTGCAGCCAGGCTGGTGATCTCCGCCAGCGGGGTAAAAGTCTGCGTGTCCCATGGGGTGCATAAAGGACAAACATCCCTATATAGAGGAGATCAGGTCAAAGAGCGAAATCATGTTTAGGCAGTAGATCTTACATCAATGAGGCTGCCACTGTTGGTGTGAATCACATCCACGTATTCTCCATCGTTCTTGTTCAGTTGCAAAGATGGATCGAGGATTTCAAAATAAGGGCGAGCTGGATCCAAACCTGACAGTCTGGCCACCTTGGAACCAGTATCAGCCTTGACCTTCCGTCCCAAATGTCCCAATGCTTGTGCTCCCAGACTGTGCCCAATGGCGTGAATTTTGCTGTGTGGCAAACCAGTCTTGGCGATAATCTTGCTAACCAGCTCTCCCACACGTGTACCCACATCCAATGCATTCTCAGCTGCCTCAAAATAGTTAGTCCAACTAGCCAACAGGCCCCAATCAACGCCAATGATGTTACAATTTTCTCTCTGAAGAAGATCTGGATCGAACTCGTTTGAGATGGGAAACCCTTCAATTTCTGCAATTATCAAGACTTACCATCAACAAAACGCTCGGTAAATGCAATGTCATTCACAAACCCATGGACCACCACGAATGTTCGGGGACGAGAGGCGTCGAAGTCTGTTCCATCCAAAGTTGAGAGGTCAAAAGGGAACTCTTGTCCGTTGTTTCCATTTTTCCTGGTGTACATGTAGAATTTCACATCGTTGATGTCGCCTTTCTTGACCTGAAGCTCTCCAGATTGATGCGGTTTGGCCAAAACCGACACCACTGCAGCCAAAAGGCCGAGGCACAAGAGCAAAGATCGCATTCTGGTTAATGCTTTCTTCAAATTGCTGGGACTGCATTGTCTTGCTCGAACAAGATGCTTTAAATAACTTTATCCTTAATCTTATCGTCATTTTATACTTTACTATTTGTGGGATCGTTTGAGCATATAACAAACAAGCGTTTACGACACGTACGGCACATGCGTCGTTTGGGTGTGGACAGGTCATTTGCGAAGGAGGAGGATTGGTCAATGATTGAACGAGTAAGCATTTTGAGGGTATCAGAACACATTTCTCGACAGTTGCGTGTCAGTTTGTTTGCTTGTTTGTTTTTTTCTTACTTACTTATTGCGAGCTTCAATGCTTACACATTTATGCGTTTACGCGTTTATTTGACATGAAAGGTTTATTAGCATTATTTTGGTGGAGCTCCTGGGCCTGGCGAAGCGTTGGCTTGTGCGTGCACAAAACCAGATTTAGAGGAAAATCCCTTGTCATGTGTAATAATTAGTTTAAGTATCACAAAATCCAAATGCTTTTGAGGCCATCAAGAGCTTAAAGCTCTCGAGTTCTCCTGGACCTGATGGTGTGACATCTCAGTTTCTGATGAAATGTTCACAGATTCTTGCCCCTGTTTTCTCCTATTTGATGCGTTGCATTTTAGATCAGGGCAAGTTTCCCTCCTCTCTAAAAGTAGCTCATGTCGTTCCAATTTTTAAGGGGGAAATAAGTCACTCCCTAGTTATTATAGGCCCATTTCTCTGACCTCCAGCGTTGCAAAGGTTTTTGAGAAGATTATGAAGTCCAAGCTTGTAGATTATTTGGAAGTCCATGATTTAATTCCTTCTGGACAG
>CM021316.1:7230931-7340084 GCA_010645155.1 Tigriopus japonicus | reverse complement strand
CCTGGCTAGCATTGAGAAGAACACGTATTTCAAATTTCAGCTCATTCGAATGCCGGAGTGAAAAGTTATGCCTTCTCAAACTTATGTACTGAAGAGAGCATAGAATGAAAGAACTCGCCCTTTTGTGGTAAAACAATTACCACCCACAAAAGGGCTAGTTCATTCAATCTCGCTAGGATTTGCACTGAACTTTGAGTGAGCATAACTTTTGTCTCCAACGTTCAATTGAGCTGAAAATTGAAATACGTATTCTTGTCAACATGTGCAAGGTCTCATTTGCAGAAGAACGTGATTAAATTATTCTTACTGTAAATTATTATTCTCATTGTTAGCCTCTCACTCCATGATTCCAGTAATCTGCAGGTGAACGCCTGACCGGAGGCTTCCATGTTTTGCGATTTCCTTGATCAGGGCAATTTTTCCTCCTCATTAAAAGTAGCTCAAGTTGTTACAATTTTTAAGGGCGGAAATAAGTCTCATTCTAGTAGTTATAGGCCCATTTCACTGACCTCCAGTATGGCCAACTATTTTGAGAAGATCATGAAGTCCATAATATAATTCCTTCTGGACAGCATGGGTTCCGAGCTCATTTTAGCACAATCATCCAATTGATTGACCATGTTGAGTAGATCATTGAGGGACTTGAAAGTAACGAGTCAGTTGACGTAGTCTATCTTGACTTTGCCAAGGTCTTTGATAAGATAGATCATGGTCATTTACTCGATCAACTCAAAGAGTTTGGGATCCAGGGTAAGGTCTTGAATTGGATTGATAGTTTCGTGAGTGAAAGGCAGCAGATGGCTAAGGTTGAAGGATCATTTAGTAGCATGTATCATGTCAAGTCAGGTGTTCCACATGGTCAATTTTGGACCCTTTTCCTCTTTATTGCTCCTCTCCACAAGTTAAGTACAAAAGCCAGTTCATTATACACGTATGTTGATGAAGCAAAATTAGTTTGTGGAAGAAGTGGTCAGGACTAGATACACTTAGATACTGGCTGCCCTAGGCTAAAAAAATGGTTTTATATACTCAATGCAAAATATTGTGGCAAAAAAAATCTTTGCACCGCAAACATGAACAAATTTTCGGATTCAGATTCTTTTGAATTGATTTGACAATAGAAAAAACTGGTCAGGTGGGCTTCAGCAAAGAGTATTTGTACCTATTTTCGGCTTTCTAGCATATCATTGTACAAATGTATCAAAGTAAACAGGCCTGTCCATTGTCCAAGATGCAAACCACAATGCTATACTATGGTACCAAATCTTTCCCTGAAACAAAGCCTGAATAATGAACGTAATTGAAATCTGACGCAAAAATGTACATGTAAGCCCCATCAATTTGCCCCTCAAAATCACCAAAATCCTCAAAATGCATTAATTATCTACCATATAAACCACCATTTTCAATCGTATTCCTCGCAAGAGCTCAAATCTAACGCCAATGAAACTTATCATGGATGCTACAATTCAGTTTTGGCACTGATTGGAGCATCATAATCCTTCATGATAAGAAAGAATTTACGGAGACGTTAGGCAGAATTTCACCACTTTTAAGCAAAAACATTCGAACACTCTATAGCAGGGGTCGGCAACCGGTGGGCTGTGGCCTAAATGTGGACCCAAGGGTGGTCGTTGGTAGGCCCAGGGGCTATGGAGAAAGTCTAAAATAGTGAGCCCGAGAGCCATCCATAGTACTGTACTTGCGGGGGCAAAGCTCTTTGATTGCTAATTTGTGGGCCCTTGAACCTATCAATGACTGTTGGGTGGGCCCCTGACAACACGAATCAAATTTCATGGGCCTTGACCCATAAGAGATTGCCGACCCCTGCTCTATAGTACATTGTTTAGAATATTAGTTTTGAGCCTGGCCATTTTCGGTACCGGAAGGTCCTGACGTTCCCAGAGCAGCAGAGCATCTTGTTTCAGTCCCTAAACACATCAGAATTCTAAATTTAGCAATTCATATATGTTGGTTACATTTCAAACTGTTCTTTTAATTTAAAAATCAGATGAAAAGACCCACTCAACTCTTTCATGCCACCATAACTAAAGGGTTAAACCTGGCAATTGCAACAATTCCTGCTCATGTGCACAAACTGAAGTTGGAATAACAATTCTTCACATTGTTTGAAGAAAAAACATATGTTTTATTGCTGCTACTGAAATTGAGTTGGTTCTTCCAAACATTTGAATCGGGATGCCCAGCTTTGAATAAAAAGATGGCCAGAGGAGAACTATTCCTGGGGCAATCAATGTTCCTAAGAACAAATAATTTGTTTAATTGAAGGTTTCTAATTTGTTCTTTTGTTTTTAGATAATTTTGCAATACTCCTCAACATACATAAATCATCCCATTGGTCTTAAATGCAACATTTTTCGAAAATATGACCCTTGAAAAGACACACAACATTTGGCAAGCTTATCTGTAATCTGTTATCTGTAATACGGTAATCCCTCCCATTGACAAAAGTCCGAATCAGAGGCAGTGTCGCTGCTGGGACACAATTTAAGATGAAAATATATTATTACTCAATAATGCACAAGGCAGAAGACACAGGCAACCGCATTGCCAAATTTAAGATAGCTTTTGTCCATTTTTATCTGACTCTGGTACATCCTAGAATAAATCAATAAAACGAATAATATTTTGCACTTTTCTGGCATTTTTCCAGAAATGTGAAGTTTTTCTGCTTACTAAGCCTGCTTTAAATCTGGCCACTCGTTTAAATACTGATGGAAGCGTCACGTGTCACTCCCCTTTTTGCAGGATTCAATCGTCCTTTTCATATTTCTTTTCTAACGAAACAGATGATTTTGCAACACACAGCGTTATGTAAAACTCCCTACAGTGTTCAAAAGGCTAGAAAAAGGTTTAAAGTCAATGGATACTTGCAGTGTGCCTCTCTTGACCTAATACAAATGGCCCAATGCAGAAGAATATTATGGTTGATAACCTTGATCTGATCTTCATGGACGTATGAAACAATTTTTGGCGTATTTATCATATCAAAAATAAAAAAACGACAAAAAATCTGTCGAAATACCGAATGTCTTTAAGGCTGAAAACAATTTACGATTGTAAAGCCAGAGTTTATTTTCTCTTGGTTTTATCGTTGGTTCCGTATTTTTTGTAGTTAACATTTGTTATTAATTGGTTTCATTCGTCTTTGGGAGTGAGCAAAAGTCCTTTTAGAGATTTTTGTGTTTCAAGGGGATCCATAATTTTCCAAGGTATCATCGATTTCAGCCAGGAGCTGAGAGGAATTGTGATCCAAGGATGAAGACGCCACAGCCAATTGACCGAATTGTTCAATGAGTCTGGAGTTCTCATTCATGATGCCCCAAACTTCATCTTGGGTGGTCAAAATGGAACGAAGCGCTCGTCGGATGTGAACTTTGTTCTCATTCAGTTTTGATTTCCCTGCGGCATCATTCGAGTTGTTCGAATGGTTGTTGGAATGGTTCTCCGTGGCTTGGTTAGGATTCTTATTCCCATTATTGGCTGTCATGTGTTGTAGCAAAAGCAACTTCTGTTTCTCCATTTCCAAATCGGCGTTCTGCTCCTCTTTTACGTTGGTAAGAACCTCATCCAAAAGGGACTCATATTTGTCTTGAGATGTTTTGACTGCCACAGAAAAGGTCTCAATTTCATCCTCGTACTTGGTAATGTCCTTGTGAAGAATCTCAGTTTGTAGGAACGTGGTTTGAGCCATTTTGAACCAATCAGCCAACACCTCGGTCAGCTGATTGACCACTGGTTGGCACTCCTTTTGCAAAAGGTCCACCAAAATTCGAATGGTCTCTTGCATCTTGATTTTCTCAAGAATGTGGAACTGCTCATCATTGTAAGTCAAAGTTCGAGAGGCTCGATCCCTGAGGAGATGTTGCCAAGATTCCTTTAGCTTGCCCACGTATGTTTTACCTTTGGTGGCACATGGGGAAATATTGCTGATTTCACGCGTCACTTCTTTCCACTCTCGAATGAGATGATGTTCGAGCACATAACGCTTATTCAGCTGCTCAATGGCTGGAAATAAGTCGTGTAATTGCTTTCGGTAACCTTGAAATCGTACGAGATCATCACGAACGAGCTCGTCGACGCGTTTCTTCCAGTCTTCAATGGATTCGTTCTCATTCCGCGAGAATACCTCAATAATGCGAAGATGGGATAGATGGCTGGCATTGAAAAAACTCATCTGACTCTCGGTGATTTTGGTGAGGGCCTTGCACTTCTCCGAGATCTCGAGGAGCTTCTCCAATTGCGTACTTATCACTTCCACTAACATTTTCACAGCCTTGTCTATCACTTCCGAGCATCTACTGTAGGCCTCAATCTTTCTCCGATAGGCATAACCCACAGCACACGCCGATTTGGCCAAAGTGGCATCATTTTCAACGGACACGAGGTTGGGCAAAGCAGGGAACGACGGGACTTCCTTCTCGATGCCCAACGTGATATTGTTGTTCTCTTTACTGAATAATACGATTGGTTCATTCTTGGACGTGTCTGGGTAGCTCGTACCGGGAGTGACTGCTTCCACAGAATGGGTTAGGAAATTGCTTTGGAAGAGCAATAATTGCTTGGTCGGATCCACTCCAGTTTGTTCCAAGAGCAGATGTTGGAAGTTTTCCAGCCGCTCCTCTTTATCTAAATACACTCGAAGCTCAGAGAGTTTGTTCATATAGAAGATATGCAGTTTCTTCTTGTTCAAAATGCGGGTCACTTCCGAAAAGAATTGATCGAAGGTCCACATTTTCTCAGGATTGACCTCTAAGAGTCCTGCCAATAAGGGCGTGATATGTTTTTTGATGCCGGCACTTAATAAGCACGTGGAAGGCAGCTCTTTATTCCATTGAATTGGTCCATTGTCACTGGTTTGAACGCCGGATATAACACCACTGGCTTTTTTGGTTGTGATATGGTACATGGTCTCCTTGTTTCTCCGTCCACCAAATGGTCTGAAGGGGAGGTTTCCCGTGGCCACGTGGTATAGGGTCACGCCAATAGACCACAGATCTACAGTGGCTCCAAAAGTTTTTCCCACGGGTTTTCGCAGGACTGCTCTTTCATACATATCGGGATGCAAATATTCCTCTGTCCCATACAAGGACACAAATTGTTGATCATCCTGAAGTTCACGTGCCGCTCCAAAATCAGTCAACTTGTACACGATGGTTCCATCGTCCTTGATGAACTTCATGATATTGCCCGGCTTCAAGTCCCTGTGTCAATAGAAAAATGAGCTCTGTTAATGCAACGTTACCTGCAAAATGGCTTTTCATTCTTTCGACCAATCAATGGCGTCTTTAAAAGGACTGTGGTTCATTTTTTTTCTTTTTCAAAATAAGCTACTCATCAAATTGGAACGCAAAACAGGATAAAACCAACCAAGTGCAACTCCAATGTTGTTTGTCTTACCTGTGAACCAAGTTGTTGTCGCGTAAATGATTCATTCCGGCCGAGAGGTGACTTAAAACCAGAACCCACTCATCCTCATCCAACCCGAAATTATTTTCAGGGTCATCCAAAAGGTTGAACAATGATCCCCCTAAACATTAGTACTGTCTTTTAATACCGCCATTTATCGATAAATTCTCAAGACAATTCATTAAGATGAATTGCTGGATGCACATACGAACCTGTGCATAGCTCCATAACAATCACTTTCCCACGGCCTTCCTGTTCCTCCTCGATGGCAAGAAGTTTGACAATATTCTCATGCTTAACCTTTTGTAGCACCTCAAACTCACGCATTTGAACCTCTTGCGGACGCATATGCGAGAGCTGATTGAAGGTTTTGACCGCCACGGTCTCACCATTGTGCTTATTCACGCCCTATTTCACAAATCAAATGGTGATCAAGGTAAGTAAGAACTAGTGTACATATGTCAAGTCCTGATTTGCAATGGTCACTAACACTTAAGTGAAGAAGGTCCAATTCTTACCTGAAATACAGCTCCCGTGGCCCCTTTGCCCAAAACACTCGTGGTGCACCACACGTAGTTGGCTGATCCTCTTAGGAACGACATGATTGTTCTCACTTTGCACGGGGAGGGGGAAAATCACCACTCACCAAATCTCCATCTTGGACCGAATTCCTAAAAGTGAACGAAGGCCGTGAACGTGAATTCTACATATTGACGGAATACAAAGCACTGACGATTGGCACCAGCCAACCCACGTTTGAAATAAAGTTCGTCATGCAATATAATTCCTGGTGGTGGTGATGATAAAGGCAAGCCAAGCTTCAAGTCTCGTAGAAGAGATATCGTAACCAGAACCGCACTCCTACAACGACCAACCAACCGACGAATGAACGGACATGTGTCTGTCTATACACTATGAACGGATGAACGAAAGGATGAACGCTACGTTACATGTATAGGTATAGCCATGCATCGTGGCAAAACAAAAACTAGGGCGACAGAAAGGCAGGGACGTTAAAGATCGAATACTATTAACTATTGGACGGATCCTCCCCATAGACGTAGGAATATTGGCACTCTTTGAAGAAGTATTGGTAATATTAGTAGTCCTTGTCCAGTAGAACCTAGAATATTTGTAGTTGCAGGGGGATTGGCAGTTTGGTAAGTGGTGGAAATCCACGCAGGGGCGTACTGTCTACGTAGGTGTGCGTACATGGTGCAGCATTGATCGCTTCTTCAATTTTGGTTTGGTTATACGCTTTCGTTTACGGAGTCGATGGAAAGAGAGGAGCGACCACAATTGATGTTTGATTTCACTATTAGGAGGTGAACAGGCTTATTCACAGTTTGATCCATTTAAGGGTCAAAATTCAGTGCCATGAATGGGTAGCAAGAACGATCAACAGTTTGTTTTCTTTCTCTCTTTTTGGACCCAAATGGAAAGGGTCTAGAAATGGATACTTTTAGCTTGAATTTATTTTTTGAAACATTGGTTTGGCTTTAAGAACTTAATGCCAAATCCGAGATTCAGTTAAAATTTCGGTCGCACTTCGGTCACACAAGTAAAGGGTCAGAAATAAAAGGCGGGATGTTCAGAAAGAACGATATTTTGGCAAGTTTTTTTTGTCTTTAACATGATTGAGTACAAGACCAATTTTGCCTGAAATTCAAGGCAGATTTACTAATTTTGGCATTGACAAAAATTGAAAATATGGAAAACATTTACTTGACATTATTTATCAAGACAATCTTAATCAAAATCTGATTTTTTGCATGGGTTGTGAAAAAATGGGAGAAAAAAAGAGTGGGACAATGCTTCTGACGATGAAAAGTTTCTGGAAAAAGGTTAATTTACCAGTCAAATTCCAAGTCCAGAAACAAGCCGACAGTATACGTTATAATTGCAACAAAAAAAATATTTAATTTTCTTCTGGGTCGCTAGATACTTTTAAAATATGATTTACAATGTCAGTACCAAAATTTGCGATTTGTGTCCAAAATTACAAAATTAAGGAAATTTTCAAAAACAAATCTGGTGAAATTGCTTGTTTCTTCAAAATGGTGTAGAAACATTAGAAAAGAAGCAAAGAGGATATATTACAGCTGTAACAATAAACAAAACTTAAGCTGTATTCCAAGCTATGTAGTAAAGTTTACAGATGATTGGGATGATAGGAAAAGGTCAGCTTCTATTGCAATTAATGAGAAAAGTACATTGACTTCTTAAGGTTTGTTCTCCAATCAGAACATCTTGTTAACGATGTGATGAATGAACCGAGAAAAACATCAGCAAGGACCTTGCGTCGCCAGACCCATCTTACGTTGATTTCCAGCATGGTTGCCAGGGCGAGATATACGATGCTAGCTTTTGGCAAAATCTTAAGTCCTTTTCCTCGAAGATTATTTTCTTTTGAGTGGCATCTTTAAGCTTAAATGGCACCCATTTTGGAGAAATGATCCTTTTCGATAACATGATAGCCATCGAAGAACAGAGTTGATATGTGGCCAAAAAGTGGCATCAAAGATTATGTCCTGGCAACCATGTCATCAACGCCATGTCATCAACCATGTCAATCAACGCAAGATGGGTCTGGTAAAGCAAAGTCTCCGCTGATGTTTTCTCGGTTTATTGGCCTAGCCACTCAACACACATAATAAGCAGACGTCAAGAACTTAAGGCTTATGTAAATATAGATTACAGAAAAAACCGTCGATTAATCGGAGGCCCAAGCAAGCTATCACATCATCTATTTTTTGGATACAGACAAGACGTCATTTTGACATCGTTGGTAAGCCTGACCGAAGTTTGTGGGATTCTGGTCCCGCTAAGTGTTGGTTTGACCAAATCAAAAACAAATTATTTACCTTGTTGACTCACAAGGAATCAGCTTATGCTTGCTAAATGAAACTAGTTTGTGCGTAGGAAATTCCAAAACCTTAATTATTTGGGGAATTTAGGTGCTTAGGCTCTCGGGCAGCCAAATTTTAAATTTCAACTTTTTGGGTGGTTGAACCCCAATTAAGGAGCAAAATCGGTTCAAGTGAAGCAGGTAACTTTTAGGTTTGACCTCTCTTTGTACAGTTGGGAAACAAACAAATAACAAAAAAGAACAAACAAACAACAGCGTACCAAACAAATACAAATCACAAATTACAAACCAACAAATCGGAAAGAGAATACCAGATGTTGATTGATTTGGTCTCCCCATCCCAATAACCAGAGCTGTCAAAAATGATACCATTTAGGAATTGAAAATGGTCAAAAGTAAGAAATGGTCTGACGAGGCCGAGCAATATTTTCTTTATAACTGGAACACTTTGTTTTGACCTTAAAATTTTTTTAGGACCATAACTTACTTTTGACCTTTTTCAACTACTAAATGGTGTCATTTTTGAGAGTTCTGCTTTTCGAGGAGACCAAAACTATCATCATCTTTTTCCGATTTGTTAGTTTTTTTATTTGTGATTTGCGATTGTTTGGAACGATGTTAATTTTTATTCTTCCTTGTTAATTGTTATTTTTATTTGTTTTTCATCAGTACTTTTCAGATACTCGCTTTCACAAATCATGACCGCAAAACTGCTTTTTTGGAACCGATACATACTTCCCGCAAACAAGCAAAGATTAAAAAACGAAACAAATATCCGAACAAACGAACAAAAAAAAGGTAATTTGCTTGCACGTAAAAAGCAAACTCGTTAGAAAGTAAAATCTAGCGATTATTTGTTCCTTTCGGGGTTTTAGCAAAATAAAGTTCACTTCGTGAAATATTCCTCTATTTTCAGGAAATTTTGAGGGAGGGAACGTAGGAAACATAGACGGCATTGCACGCACGTTCTCCAGGAAAGTGTTGTTCCACTCATTAGCAAGGAAAGTTTTAAGTGCCACCACCAAGCTTGGTGGAGCTTCTTTACAAGGACTGGCCAGTGAAAATCAAGTAAATTCAGAGAGGGCTTTTTATCAGTTTTTTTGACCGTTTCATAGCGACAGGGTCTGCGGCTGCTTAGCTAAATTTTACTGGAAATAACACCAAGTTTTGATACCTCTTTGGCTTCGTAATTAATGGCAGACCAAGGAAGGGAAGGGTTTCTACATGGGCGATTTCATTAGATTTTCTACCATTTCATGTGTTTTTTCAGCCCACTTCGAACTAACAAGTGCTATCGATGTTGCTTATTATAAGAATATTGCATATTAGTAGCAAGGTAATATTGATATTGACAGTTTGAAAACTGTTGCCTCTGTTTACAATTGTGTTTCGTGGGTGCAAATTCCTCTAAATTTGGCCTTATTGAATGCTTTGAAAGAATATAGTGCTGACTTCGACAATTCAGCCTATTCTATTAATGTTTTCAGTATTGGTTGCAAGTTCAATATGCAGTTGTGTAGCGTGCATACACCGGAGGGTTCTGTCTGCCTTGTTGTGACCTTAGCCGTTTATGAGCTCCTTTCGTGTGTCAAAATTCGTATTTAGATTTCATTTTAGCAAAAGATGCGGCGTACATTTTTTCTTTATTCATAGTTAATGGATAAATTACCCATTCTTTAAGATTTCATTCCTACGAGGGACAATGACAAACGAATCAACCTTGAAGTTTTGTGGATGCTCCTATGTTTTTTTTGTTGACTTTTGTTCCCTTCATTTCACTTTCTCGGTTCCAACAAATTTGAAGGGATTGGATTCATACTGGGAAAAGGTTTTGAAACAACCGTTCACCGAGGTCCATTACTTCCTTAAACAAGAATGCGAAAAAAACAGTAACATTTTTGACACTAACCTTGATTTCCAACGGTCCGAACCACCGGGGGCATTGGAACAAGATGCTCCCAGAAATACAAATCCCAGTCGGGCCTAAACTACGGCAATTGGAGCCGAACCATAAAACGGTGACGTTTATGTGGATATGGAAGACGGTTCACAACATGATCTCTCCAGCCAAATCCCATCTATCTAGGAGCTCACCCACTACTCAGCCCAGCAATTTGTCCAGCCAGGAGGATTGAGTTGCCGACTTATTGGCCGGATCTGCCTGTCAGAACAGCCTCGACGGGGGAAATTGACAACAAATCGGTCATGGAACAGGTAGGAACCCTACGGTTCCATCGAATCACTTCGATCCCTTGATTCTCGTTGGGAATGATGAATTACTTAACAACAGTTGCATGATTTGAATATTGACCCTGATTTTTGAGAAAATGTTAACATTGGAATCAATTTGGGCTTCAAATTTTTTGTCTTCGCCTTTCCTTTTTGGTAAATAGATGGCATTAAAAGCGTTCTCTTCTTTAGCTGAGCAAGTTTGTGCTGCCCTCTGTCGGTTACTGAGAAATTTAGTGCTCACGAGCCTAATATTTTCAGTGAACTCCTTGAACTAGTGCAGGCAAACATGAAACAATCTCAATATTCGCTATGGTAGTAGATTCAAGGAATTAAAAAAAAGCGAAATATTTCTTCTAGTTTTGTTTAAAGTTTCAAGTTTCACGTTGTTTCGTGATCAGACAAATACAAACCTTATATTATTAGGTCATATGTTTTGTGTTTGGGAATGGATGCTTCAAGCATACTCCACCAATTAACTTTTGCCCGTTTTGGCTCTTTTTTTTACGCTCTCGTGCTTCCAAAATGACGCTATATGAATGTTAGCTTGTTCGTAGTTAAGGTTTAACTAAAAATTTATCAAAATAATGCCCTAACAAGTTTAAAATACGCTTGAAGTCAACCTCGGAAGCATGCTTGGCGCAGACAAACATACAAAATACGAAAATACTGTATGTCTTCAAAAGTCGAAAGTATTTAACAATCTTTAAAAATCATCATATTTATGTGTGAAGAATTTTCCTTTTTGAGAAACTTGTTTAGGATCATAAAAATACTTTTAGAGGTATCCCGTCATTTTCAACGAATTCTCTACCTTCCCCGTATTATAAAAATCACAAAAGGGGCCAAAATTCAGTGAACAATTCTTCATGGACCTTCCTGTTGCTTGGAAGCGTGCTGTCTTCCTCATTTCATCAACTCCTTGTAAATCCCTTGGAAGAGAGATAAATCCAATGAGGCGAGTACGCGGAATTTGTGTGGACTTTCAGCTTTCCAAGGTGAGAAGTGTCCTTACGTTCTTGGAACATTCACATGGTACGGTAGCTCGAACCTTTTGAGTCGACATAGATTCCTGTCAAGACTTTGGCCCTTCAATTAGCAATGGTCCGCCTGCCTGAGTGGTTGGTCGGTGGTTGGTTGGTTGGTTGCGCCTCTGATGGATTTGTAGGTTGAAAAATGCTTGACAAAAAACTGGGAACAACTCATTTTGAGCAAGACAGTCCAGTAAAGAGTATGAGGTAGGACCAGCGCCCCACCTCGAATCGTTGTTCTTTCTTCTTGGTCTTAGAGACGCACTTGAGCGTTAAACAGGCATGTAAGTGACGGCCATTCACAGGCGAACACTTGAAAGAAAACGACTCCAGAAATGAATGGCATCCAGCTCATTGACGAATTTACATAGAAACCGTGTCCTTATCGTCGGAGTGGGCAGACCTTCCTCCTCTTGTTTGTTCCGGGTACGTGCGATCCCTTCGGCCGTTTCTCAAAGCCTTTTACTGGCCATCAATCATGCATTTTCTGCTGGGAGAGAGAAAGAGCGATTTCACGGACCACGCACACTACCAAAATTGAGCCGCTCATGAATGCAACATCTTTGTCCGGGGTTGTTGACAATCTCTTTAATTCGAGTCAACGCTGGTTGAGTCTAGAGCACTATAAAGGTGCTCTAGTTGAGTCTAAGAATTCGTAAAATTGAATTACAACAATTGTCACTGTTTATAAAAACTACCATTGAGAATTCGTGAATATTCCCGAGAATGTGGCAATAATTGATATGTGTGCGTATCCTAAATGGCCGTTATTGTTCTGGTATGGAGGGGCCACATCCAAGCTAGTTTTATATTGTCCATTGATAAACATTTGGGGTCCATATTAATCCATGGAAATTATTGATGCTAGGACGTTATAAGAATTGGGACCTCATTTTCTTCTTGCATAAGAAATCGAGCTCGCAGGTTAGTTATATTTAGTTTTGCTTTGGTTGCCTCCATTTTTTTTTGGTTGTTGCATGGCAATACGAATTGAAAGGTGTTAGGATGGCATTTACGTTGTGGTAGTCAAGCCAAACGACACATCAACAAACCAACATACTGTACAACCAATTCAATACCATAGCTCTTCAAGACTTGGGACAGAAGGCGTGAGACAAGCAGCAACTATGATAACTTGTTAAGCAGCTACTGTACTAGTAAGTAAGAGCATACAGGGATAACCTATATAATAGTATTAATACTGGATGCGAACTCGCGGAATTTCTCCGGCACGCAACCTCCGGTATGAGGCCGAGATTCGTAAACAAGAAGAATAAACCGCCATGTTGGGAGCCGAATATCAAACGGAAATCGACCAAAATTCCAAAAGATAGTGCGCCAATCGGTGTTCCCTGTGTTTCAAGCGGGTCCAGCCAAGTCCTAGCCTTGGTAAAGGTCAACGCCATGCCCAAAAATCAGTCCGATGTTGGTGTTTCGAAGACATCCAGTTCACCCAAGAAAGAGTGAATGAAATAGTGAATGAATGACCACATCATGGAGTGCGAATGAACCCACAAAGGTGTCTAATCTACAAGATGACGATCAAAGTGATCAAATGAAATCTGATGACGAGGTTACCAACAATAACCTTCGGAAGTGATAGACCTAACTAAAGCAAAAAGAACGAATATGGACCGGACTCCGAGCCCAAATTCTTCTTGCAAAAGGATTAAGAACCAACTCTCCCACGGACCAATACGGGGAGTTTCTTTACGCTCATCCATTGCACAACTTGAACAACTAAGAATATCTTACGATTACTTGAATTATCAACAACAAAATATCGTTTTTTTCCGAGCTCATATATCATCCGACTTGAACGTCTTATTAGTATCTTTGAACTTACAATTGAACCCATCCATCAATATTTCAGGTATTATCCTGAACTGAATTAACACATGCCAAACTTTGTATGAAATCAAGGTTGTTATAGGTTGTGAGATTGTCACCTTGGCATAACATGTTCTATAAATGATGGTCCTTTTTCGAATTTCCTTTATTGTATGGTTGTGTCTTTTAGTTCAGGATAATAAGGACAGGTAAGATACTCTTAAGTTGTTCAAGTTGTGTGATGGACGAGTGCGATAAAACTCCCCGTTTTGATCCGGGTGAGAGTATGTGGGGAAAGTTGGTTCTTAATCCCTTTTCAAGAGGAATTTGCGTTCGGATTAAGGTCAATATAGAACAAAGAAAGAAGAAGTCCTCAGTGTCAAGAATTCGATCAAATGAAGAACAAATTAAGATGACTTTGAAACCTATCAGGTGGACCTACTAGCAATGGATGGGCTCAATATTTTGATCTGCCTTTGGAGTCAGTCAGCCCAAATTGGTGATCTGACAGTCTAACCCGGATTCCATGGACCCTCCCAAAGTCTTTAGAATGAAATGCTCCCATCAAGATTGAATTGTGTGGATTTTTTCATTCAATCTGATTGTTAATTCCTGGACAAGGGGATCTAAGAAGATCAATCAAACCTTATCAAGCCTGTAGAGCCTATCCCTGCAATGATAAGACATGATCCTTTGGTCCTGAAGGACCCTTAGCCCCAGTCCTGCGTGGTCCCGACCTTCTTGAGCCCCAAGACTTGAAACATTTTCAATCAAATCCACAATCAAGGCTTTAATCCTCATGTTTTTCACTCATTTTGTCTCAAGGACGTTGTGATTGCCTTTGTTCCTGTTCCAATCCGGATCAGATGGCTGATCTGATCCAGAACCGTCAAAAGTGCCCTTCAATGGTTATAGCCAACAACATCTCTGACTTGGACTCCATCTTGTTTCAAAATGAGACCATTCTTGTTCTTTCATTTTCTTATGGAAATGGTTCCTGCGTTGTGGAGGTGTTGAAGAGGATGGAAGATGAGTAACACTCCAGATACCACCACAGATACTTCTGTTAAGCATTATTTCACTGAAGTTGGACTAATGGGTGAAGCAAGATTCCATGTACGTATTTTCCTCATTCTTGTGAGGACTAAAATCCTTTGGAGAGTTGAATGTTAAAAGTTCATGAGACGAGTAAAAAGAGTGCTGGGACTTCTAAAATCAAGGTGAAGAACATCCAGTCCACAAATATTAACACAAAAAGTTTGCGTGAATTCTTTCAAGACACATGTTCAACAGTTTTAGACATTAATAAGGAATAAATGACGTCGTGTCAAAATATAGCCTCGGCCTCATACCATTTTTTCAAAAATCGGAGTTCGTGTCCACCCCTTTCAGGGGTTCCTGGAGCATACCGTGGCTAGTATGTTTGTTCCACTTGTGACTAACATCTCGTCCTCGAGTTCACACACACTTGAAGTGGTGGCGAAGATAATGATAGGGGTAAAGGCGACACTATATAACTTAATCATCAGATAATTGATAAGTGTGAAATGAAATTTATATCCATCTCAAAAGTAGAAAAGCCACCAGTGAGCTTTGTTTAGTGGAATGTTGTTCACGTTCATGATTATCAAGGGAATAAGGAGATTTCTTGCTCATTTGCGGCCAAATAATCAGGAGAAAAGCGTGAAGGAGGAAAACGCATCGCCCACAAAAGCTGTCAATTTTACAATCTTCTGTGCTCTCAATAAATGAAAGAAAGCTTGTACCGATATGTCCCAGAGCAGTAAGGATTTATCGAGCGACCTTTTTATCGGAATTATTCGGCATAATGAGGATTTAAGCTCCCCCCATAAACATAATCAAAACTGAAATGATTCAAGTCGTGATTTATTGCATTGGCACTGGTCACATCCCGACTTTTCGAAAACAGTAGATGTTGATCATCTGTTAGTCTAATATGAAGGGGTAAGAAAGTCAAAATGTTTCAGGAAGCGAACACACGATCGTTAACGGTCATTTTAAAGTCTCTCATATAGATTTGAACCTGTCAACAAAGCATTTTAAACGATGTTTATGGAAAGGCACAATTGATAAAAACTTTGATGATATTCGTTTTTTCAGCAAATTTGGTATGTTTTGGGCAACTTCCTAATCCAGTTTCCACGATCTGCCAAAATCCTCGGAAGGAAATGATGGACTTTGATGGTGTTGCCAAAGCTAGCATGAAAACAGTCGGCTGTGACAAAGATATATTCTAGGAAGACAATGCTTTGGCATGCCAAAAAAACAAACCCATCCATTTTTCTCACCGTTACATCTTATAGGAATAAATGAACGAGTCAACGGCGAGCGAATGTTTCCATTTTGCCAAACGGAGGTTTCTCTTACGGCCTCAAATAATCGATTGGCAACACAGCTTTGATAGAAGAAGAGGACGACGACAACGGTGAGAGAGAAGAAGAAGAAGAAAGGTGTGTTTCAATTGAATGGTGATCAACTAATCATCGTGTCCATGGTGAGAGAAATTTTCATCTTTGCATTGTTTTCCCCCCGTAAGAGCGCTTTGAACAACAAAAAAGCCCGAGTGAGCATTCTTTTGTCTCTTCTCAAGCTGAGTTGGACGGACACAAGAATGGACTTGGAACCAAGGCTATTCTTCGGCACAATTCACGTGTGTGTGGTACGACATGCCTCTGTGAGAGAGCAAGTGAGCTATGTATCTGAACCGTGGTTCAACCAACGGTCTCCATCTCCTACCGTCATGGTGAATTTTGCGCTGTTTTCATTTTCATGCCATATTTTTCACAACAAAACAACGGCACCAACCCATCATCAGTTTTTGGGAACCTGAGACAAACTGAAAGACCATAATACATGATGATGCCCTATTGGAAGGGGGAATATGGAGCTATAAGTTTTTATTTTTTGAAATATCGATAGAGGTAACTTAAATGAATGTGTTTGATTTTTCTTTTCTTGGTTTTGCCTTTTTGATTTGATTTGGTTTGCAGCTAATAACCAAGAACGTTCCAAGTAAGTGCGAATTACTCCTTAGGCGACGACGACATGAGTTTTGCTCTAAACCCGCAGAAGCCACATCAGATAAGGATGATAAGCCAGTTAGTCGTTCACTGAAGCCTCTACTGCGATTCTTTACAATCATCGGAATCAACTCGAGCCAAAGACTGGTACGTAGAATGTGAAGACGAAAACGGGCACGATTCTGCTCTGTCCAATGTCGCCCCAAGCCAAAATCCCACGCTTTTTCATCCCACTTATTTCCAGCCGAGTGGCAAAACATCCATTGAATGTGCGAGAACTAGACCTGAACAACCCATGTGGGATTGATAATTGGTGCTCTGTGCTCGAGCGTGGACGTGTGCTAGGGACGTACAATGAAGCATCGACGGCAATGGATGCGATGCTCTCGCAAAGTCAGGGAGTATTTCACGAAAAAGAATGCACCTTGGATGGGTCCAGAGGACTTCTAGCCCAAGTGTTAGAGCACACAGATCCAATGGATCCGCTTCTCCAAACGACCATTACTTGCATGTTGTGTCCAGATGAAGAAGCCTTTGAAGCCAAGGGCTGGGATTTATTTTCTGTTTTCATGGCATCCGGACGACCTGGTGGCTTGTGGTTCGCTTCCGGGCAATCGTTTGTCTCTTGCCAGAAAAACTTGGTTGTCTTGTTCATTTCTTTTCTTTCCCCGGCCCTTTCTTTCGTTGGGCAGTAGGGCCTTCGGTCGGAAGGCAGCTATGCAGCTAGCTCTCTCAAGTATGCTGGCCAGATTTTCTGGGCCAACCGCATTATATTCTGGTTGGTGGTGGTAGTGGTGATGGTGGTAGTAGTGGAGACGGAGGCTTCTTCACTTGTACCACGATGAGCTTTGGAGATATTTTATTTGGCAATTTTCTTCTGCCAAGATTTCCCACGAAACAAAAGGAGGATTGAGAAAAGAGCCTCGTGAATTGAGAGCAATCACGGTCGAAATAAGTTCGCACTGGCGGCTTCTGGAAGCTATCAAACCAACAAGTAAAGTGGAATTGCAGATTTCCTCTTTGATTCGTGGTCGTTTTGGACCGAGCGGGCTCCTCGGATCAACATTTATTTCACATGGACGTACTAAAGCAGACACGAAAAGTGAGACAGTGCAGTGCGGTATGTCGTTATAAATGGCATAAACATTGGAGAGTTGTAGGCCTGGCACGGATTGGCTAAATCAAATATACAGTATTTTGAGCTAAAGCGCAATGATCCTAACAATATCTTAAACGTCAGTCAATGGGGTGGCATTTCCTGGTTGTGGCTCGATTTCAGTCCAATCTGACCATTCTGAGCTCTGCCATTGACTCATTATACTATGTTATGTGACTTGTGCGTTACCGGTCTGGTCGAGCAATCTTGAATAATGCTGCCTGCTGAATATTCCAACCTAGTCACCTCTACCATCAATGGGACCAAGTTTTTTCTTCTCACTTGTTTTGCTGCCACCGATTCCGCGGTTCAAAGTAATCTTCTGAAATGGCCGGAAGCGTGTGTGATCCCTGATACTTTTTATCAATGTTTGGGAATCTATTAGCAGATATGGCCATAGGTTCCGTTCAGCGGCCAAGTGTGATATGGACGAAACTGATTGAAGTATCCATGTCTCAAAGGAAAGGCTCTTCTTCTGTTGACGGACACGGACGGCTAACTTACAAGACGGCGAATGTGACCCAAGTGCACTCGTGTGGCTGCATGAGTAGGGTATGACTTATGAGATAATATTGTTCCTTCAAGCTCTCGAAACCAAGTCAGATTCACTCACAAAAAGAGAGCAAGCACCATTTCCACAATCTTTGGCCTACGTGGTCTCGGACTCAGGTACGACGTGTGTACACACATACTACCATGAGTAGTAGTCCTCTCGCTAGTCGCCAAAAGTCCGATTGAGGAAATGAACGTCGTGACCGAACCGCATGGTTTTTATTGTAGTAGTAGATGGTCTCGGGTCCCGTTCACGTGCCACATCGAGCAGGGCCAAGATTGTGGTCGCCGAACTCCCTGAAATTCCCCAGTCCCTACTAGTCCCAGTTGTAATGTGTGTCTTGCTCGGAAGCAACGCGAATTTCGTCTGGTCAAGGCAAGCAAGCACTTCCCCGAGCAGTTTTGAATCTGGGATTTGGGCAACAACCTCTCTTCTCTTCAATTCAGAGGAGGAGGAGAAATCGATGGGAGTTTCACAGGCTCCCGCAACAAGCCACTACTGACTGATATTAGGAAATGCTCTGAATACGGAATGAAACTACTTTTCTTTAAGGCAACAGGATGTCTTTCAATCATGACGTGCTATTAACATGTAAGCGTATTTTGACAGATCATTCAAGTTATGTTCGTGGTACCTGGGAATCTTTTGGAAGACTTGTTCAAAGAACGAGGAGAAAGAGGAAGCATGCCAAGACTCAAATTTCTTCTTGGCTGTCTTATCTCTCATCTCGAACCTTCATTTCATGCCCTCAAGAACACGCGAGGCACCCCCTAAAAATACTGACGAGAATCCGATCCACGAGCTCAAGTTACTACTCACTCGTTGATCCACCTTCACTCCATTCCATATGCAAAGGATGGCAGCGTTGTTCTCTCGTTAAAGCTCAGATATGAGCTTCAAGAGAAGCACTGCATACGTAAGTCTCTATTGAAATTGTATCGTTCTGGACTCGTCTTTTATTTTATTGGCAGTGAGCAGTGTGCACTCATGATTTAAGCAATAGCTCCTCAGCTCATATATTAGGTAGAAGATGAGTTTACAAGCACTCTGTCATCATTTTGAATTCTTCATTCAAGACATTATTCTAGAAACGACTCCAAAGTCACTTTTGACCAAGAAAGAGAGAGAGAAAGAGAGCAACAGATAAGGGTCTTGGCCAATGGCCATCACCGAGTATCAGGCTTCACCGTTTGCCCGCATTGGTTTCTGAGTGGTGTAGCTAAAGATTTTGCCACGCGTTCCAACTTTCCAACGATATTGGGAAGTTTCCTTGGGCTTGAATGAAAAAAACGACGAACGCATGGACAATCTTACAGACGATCAAAGGCAGTGGTCAAAAGCAGTGGTCTAGTCTGCCTGCCTTTGCCAGTCAAAAGGGGAAGGAGATGCGTCGAAGTGAGTGTCTATGGAGAATATTGCGATCCGAGACCAAGAACCAAATGGGCTAATAGCCACTCTCGATAAAGTGATCGGGTTTGAGCTCGAATGAACGCTACACTATTGATTGTTGACCTGAACGAGAATTCCAAAACTAAGAAGGTCTATCAAAACGGCGAAATGAGTTTCTCAGTTCCACAAGTCATCATGCACTTCCTAGGTTTCCAAAGCTGACCGACTGACTTTTCGTTCTTCCAATCATCCGTCGATCTTTTGCAGTGTTCAATCTCTATTCAATACGTCTACGTAGTACGTGCACAATGAGGCGACACGTTTTCTCGGGACTCGCATTCGTCCATCCGTTCGTCTTGAACGCGAGGCAGCATGATGCTCAAATCGAGCCGAAGCACTAAAACCCGCCTCTCCACCCATTATCTTCGCATCATCTCCATCCAATGAGATGCTCGGTCTCATCTCGACGTAACTTACGAGACACATGATTTCAACCGTCAATCCTCGCTCATAAACGGTAAGGTTTAAACTTCACGAGGCGAGATGGAAAAGATGGCTAAAGCAACTAGTGAGAGGAAAGAATGAAGAAGTAAAGGGAGACGAAAAGAGAGAGAGAGGAATAAGCAGGCCACAGGAGAGGACGGAGGAAACAGGATCGTCGCCTTGTTCGTTGGTTCATTCGCGGCTCATCTCGGTGAGATGGCGACCGAGACTCGCACTTCTTCAAAAAGAAGGTCTTTTTTCCTGTGTGTGCGTGAACGTCGAATTCAAGCCACGGGAAGGATCATCGAGGTGCCATTGACGTTCATTTGGCCCTTATATGTGGCAGGCGATCGAGCCTCTCACTTTTGACGGGCGATGGCAAGAGTCCCTCCGAAGATGCTTTTTCGTTTCTCGTACGGGGTATTTGAGAAGCGATGCGCTCGTGACCACTCCAACCACCACCCATACACCACCGCGACCGCCATCACTGCTTCTACTCCTCACACCACCAGCCCAGCGATGCTAAACAAGCATCGTAGGATTGCTGCCCTTCCTTCGAGAAGTTCAAGGAGTCCCAGAAGTTCGGGAATGGATGAGTTTGCGCCCTTAGCAAACAAGACAGATCCTCACCATCACCACCACCACCACTACCTTGAGTGCCTCCTCGACTATCCACCATGTGTGTCCGTCACCTTTGGGAGCGAGAGCGAGACCGAGCGACCCCTTCAGCCAGCCTTGAACGATCAATTCACCGGTCGGTCCATCCATCCATCCATCCATCTGAGGGCCAGGAGCGAGAATCGTCTTGAGAGCACCTAGAATTAAGAGCTTATTTCAGCTCACTGGGGGGATGGATCTCCCGAAGAATCGAGAGGAGAAAAGAATGATTGAGGAAGCGATACCTGTGGATTCACCGAGGCGAGCACGGCCACCGTCGGTTCCAGCGCCCTCAACGACGACGACGACGACGACGACGACGACGACAATGGAGATGGTGAAGATGACGAAGACGGCCAAGAAGAACAAGAAGAAGAAGAAGAGGACGATGATGACGATGATGATGATGATCTCGTCTCTCCTTTGAGGTGCAACACTACATCATCCAGTCACTTCGAAGTGGTCAAGGTGGCAAGAGCACGGAGACGGATTGCTCGAGTGCTTTGGGAATCGACGACTGTTTCTCTACTTTCCCACTTGCTCTCGTCACTCAGGAAGTGAGGAAAGCATTCCAGATCATCACCCTTTGAAGAGTTGTTGGTCTCTCTCTGTATTTAGTGCGTGCCTCTAGGCCTGGTCAGTCAGATGGCTCGGACTGATAACTGAATGACATCGTGATTCAATCCCAACAACAACGCAAGCACCTGTGTGTGATCCATTGATGGAATAATTGATTTCTCGTCGTGTAGAAAGCGAGAAACGGCTTCAAACGAGAAAGCCAGCTCAGCCACCAAAAAACACAAACCATATTGATCCAAGTGGTTGATGCGAGAGATCGAGGATGATTAGATCCGGTGGTGACAGTTTCATTGCACCTGCCTTTCACTCTGTGAACAACTTGTCGTTCCCAGTTCCAAGCCTCCAGCTTTAGAGAACTTCTGAGAACATTGTGATCCAAAACTACAAGTCACACAAGGTAAGAATTATCTCTGGTGTAAAAATAGATCATAGCTCAAACTACCAAGTTTCCATCTGACTTTGTTGACCCAGACTCTTGGAAAGGCGATAGTTCTTTTCTTCCCACCCTGATAGCATAACTGCAAACTTTTTCAATCTTGTTGCTACCTTTTGGTTTTTCACCTTGACCTAATTCTGAAATAGCCCAGCTGAACTATTTTAGTATTGACCATTGGCATTCTTCAACGTTTTTCTGTCTCAAGTGAGCGTTGTCGTTGTTGTGGGTGGATTGTCATTCGGGGAAGGACACTGGACCGTTATGATCTTGACTGTAATTTCGATCGAGATGGGGGCTGAATTTCTTTCAATCGTGGCTCATTTTGTGCATTTTTTTACTCCAACTGTCACAAATGAAGTTCTGCATTCGATGTTCTGCGTAGAACTACCAGTATGTGTGTATGCAGTGCAATATCTTGGCCCAAGAGTGATTTTTGACCGTTGGCAAATTGCAAGCCAAACTTAAGAGCATTAGCAATTCTTGCAAGTCGAAATCCTCCCCCACCACCATTTCAAATTGTGAGCCAACACCCGAATTGCATAAATTTGTGCACATGACTAGTTAGTCGCAACACCACCCTATTCCTTGGCTCGATTGCGTGCTCCCCACACCTCATAGTACCTTATGGCCCCAACAACGATGGAGAACGAACAAACGTCCATACACACACATACAATCACTCTGCCCAGATTTGACTCCTTTAGTCCGCACCGCACGTACGAGCGAATAAAAGTGAGTTCTGGAGTGAAGTGGCTACCACTGCTCGTAATCAGATCCCTTTCATTTCCTAAAACAATCTCAAGATTTGTTATGTCTACCCTTTAACGACAGCCAACGAGCAATGCAAAGTGGCCGTCGTTTTTAAGATCCGAGAGCTCACTCACTCAATTGTTGTTGCACTTCCTTCGATAAATTTGACCCCGCAGCGTTACTGATGATTATGATCCTAGCCAGGGTAAGAAGGGTGTCGCTGTTGTTGTTGTTGTTGGTGGTGGTGGTGGTCGTCGTCGTCGTGGTGAAATCATCCCATCTTCGATCTCGGTAGCTGGTGCTAAAATGCACTTTTTTGCCTTTCTTGACGATAATGAGAGGTGTAAAAATCCTTCATTAGTTCATGCAATATCTCCATAAGCTCCTACTCGTTCTCGCCGCTCCAAAGTTTTAAGACTTGGATTGCAGATCAAAGTGTTCGTCGTTTCGATCAACATTGGGATGAAAGATCTCTTTTTCCAGTTTTTAAAGGCTCAAATTTCAAAGCAACACCCTAAGCCAAGCATATTTCTGCATCATTCGACAACTGCCCTTGCCTTCTTTCTGATCTATTATTTTTAATGGTCGTTTTTTTCAATTTTTATTCACGTTCACTTTAGCTAGTGGGAGCTAATCCTTGTGAAGAGGATGATGGGTTTCATGTGGGTCATCTTGCTCGTGATGTTCTACCTCCACTTTGAACAGCTTTGTGGTTTTTTATGAGTCCATTGCGGTGTCTTGTCCCTCCAGACAGTTGTCACACTTGTCCTCTTAATTGATGACATGAAATTTGATTAGGGTATCACAGATGTTTGTGGCGCGAGCGAGAGATTTCGTTTCGTTTCTTTGATGAACAGGTCCAAGTAAACTAGCTTTTAACTCCTGCCCTAGCTTGGCAAGTAGCCACAGTAGGATCTTTAAATGAAGCCTAAATTCCGTGAAATGTCATCATTGCAAGTAGCTCGTAGCAGGCCCCACACGACGACGGCGACGACATTGAACCCAATCGCTGGGAGCAGAAGTCATTAGGATGTTAAATTGATATTGACGAAGATGACATGCCATATCTGGGATCACAGTCATTTTTCCACGCTCGATTATTTGAACGGGAGCTCGAGAGCTATGTATGCATGTATGTATGTGGCATCCACTTATTTTCTTTCTTTGGATCGCCTTGAATATTGATGACGACAATATGAATGTGCCCGCCTGGCCTCTTCACAAAAGGAACAAGTCGGTAAAAGATGCCATCGTGGTTGGTGGTAGAGGCTCTGATTGAAGCTCAAGCCCGCCATTTTAGGACGGTCTCTTATTGAAAGATTGATTGACAATTTGGACTGAACTGACTTCCCCAAGCCTTTTTAGTCACATTCTCATCTGGTCAGTCAGCGGCTGACTGACTATCCGTTCGGTGCAGGCCTGGACCTTTGACAGTTGCTGTTCTTGTTGTTGTTGTTATTGTTGATGATGTTGAGGTGGTGGTGGTGGTGGTGATTGACAATGATAAAAATATGGCTGTAGCAAGAGGACCACCAGTAGCAATATTGGTGGTGATATTGCTCGCAGTAGCAGTCATCATAATGAGAGGAATGGCAATGGTCATCAGTGACCATGGTGGTGGCCCGTCATCAAGCATCTCATTCTTCTTGTTCTTCTTCATGTGCTCCTCTAAACGAACTCGTTTCATCAAAAAAGTGCACGGCTCCCACTGAGCTTGCCGAAAGAGTTGAGCTATTTATCTTGGATTGCTCCTCGCTTGTTCACATTAGGGAGAGACAGAGCGGGAGTGAGTGAGGGCTCTTCGTTACTCGTAAGTCCGGCGAGGAAGGAGGGATAGATACACTCAAAGAGTTGGAAAATTTTGCCTACGAAGACAACGGCAAGACAGTGGTAAGTGGCTTCTGGTTTTTACCTCTTGGATGACATTCAATGCCACACACATGGAATCTTCGTCGAGCTGATATCTCCCAACCCCTTTGATTGAATTTGAGAGTTGGAATCTGAGAGCGATGCCAACTGGTCAAGCCTACGATAATTCCACCGGTGACTAAATTCTACGTAGCTTTGGATAATAAATGCGTTGGCAACACGAAAAACAAAGAAAGGGCACTGTTTTTTGTCGATGCTCTCATTTCTGAACACAGAAATTGAAAATCGAATGCCCCCTTTTAGAACTGAAAAAATAAGGCAAAAAGTAATGAGACCAATGGTACATGAAACATTCAAATAATACACCATGAGCTGTGTCGATTTGCATTCGCGCAAATTCTAGGAAAACGCTTCTCAAGCCATGCCCGATTTGGCCCGTTGGCACATTTGGCAAATTCAATCATTGATTTTCATCCAAATGCCGAGAAAAACAAGGCCATAATTCACACCCGTTAGTGAGGTAATCGAAGGCAGGCATTTCCAGAAACCTCACCGTCGTGACCAATATTGTCATTTCAATTTTCCGTCAAGTCAGTCCATCCCATCTCTTGGGTCATTTGTCACACACACATACACACGCACACCTCTGCATGCCCACTCAGAATCGCATTTTATGGGTATTGTACGGACGAGTAGTTCTTTCAAGAGTTGTTATTGTAGTATTGGTGACGGTGTTGTTCGTATCTGGATAGCAGAATAGATGCATGATTTCCCGCTAGCGGCCCTCTCCCTTATCCTCGAAAAGAGAGCCCAAAGAGGTAATGCAATGTCAATTAGTCGTGTCAATAGTCAACCCTCGAAACACGATGTGTCATATCCTGTGTTTCGGTTCGTTTTCTCAAGAGTCAAGCAAAGATCATAAAAATGAGCTCCTCTGACTTCTTGGCCTGACTTGAATGGAGTCAAAGTCCTCTGTTATCAACACCAGCTTACAATGTGGTGGTAGTAGTATCTCGTACCCCTCTTCAAAGAACCAACTCCTCCGTGCAATCTGACGTCGTTGTCGTCGTCATCGTCGTTGGGTGTTCCGTACCTTTGGCCGATGAAGATCAGGCAATGTCTTCTTTCTTGTGCTCACTGGCATATACTTCATAGAGTATCAGCTAGAGAATACCGAACGGGCATCTCGTCTTCCCCCCCTTGGCCCTCTATCTACTACCACTCGGATTGAGCCAACGCCAAAGTCAAAGATTAAACTCCAATTGGGATATTTACCCATTTCCTGTCTCTTACTGAAATCTCCTGAAGTCTTCTCCAAGATTAGCAGCTCGCTCAAACAAAGGTAAAGGAAGAAGGCTCGTCGCTTGTTTGGGACGGGATATCTCCGAGATGACTCAAACACACGATCAAAGCTAGGATGAAAAAACGCCCCCCCCCCCCCCCTCCCAAAAATTGGCCTCAATCCTGATGGCTCACATCAAATTAGTCGGAGCCGATGGCTCTACTTTGCACGTTTACATAAGAAGAGATGATGGGATTTGCGCCAACTCTGGTGGAAAGTGAAAAATTTCGCCAGATTTTAGTAGATCATGTGATGAACCCGGGTGAGCTGTTCTGTTTGCGGACTTCAGATCGATCTCGGTTGGTCTTGAGAGCATGACCATGAAGCAGTACTAGCACAGACTTGAATAGGAGTTTTAGAAGCTAGCAAGCCCCTTATCACTCATGAGCGAGTCAGTCAGTCTTCTGCTCTAGTAATAATAACAACAACAACTTGTTCACTTTGTATGACTTCGAGACGGATGCCAGAGACGTCTTCTCTCGTTTCTCGTTCATGTGTGCATGCACTCGATGGAAGTCTCGGTGGTTTCTTCATTAATAAGTCAAAAATCTGGAGATGCCTCCCTGGTTTTGAAGGGAAAAACGAGCATCTGCTTTGGTTAGTCTCTCAAGCTTGAGATGCCATCGCCATTCATTTCCATTCTTCTCTTGCTTGCTTGCTTGCTTGCTTGTGCCACAAAAGAGATCGTCTCCATCGACAACCAAGCGTAAAAAATCTCCTCGGCGTCAACCGCAAGTAATCTTGGCCGAAGCCGAAATGGCAAGCAGTACTAAAGAGTAAGGGATATATATGGCTGGACGGATCGCTACGAGTGCAGACTTTGATTTAGGGTCTGATTTGAATATTTCGCTAATTAGATGCCGAAATAAGGCATTGAATGCCATTTGCCAAATAAATCTTGCTGACCATTCTCACTAATGGCCTTGTATTTGCTCGGCCCTCGTGCACATCAAGGACACGCCAGTGGTCGAAATTGGCCACCATCATTCTCGTGCTCATCATCCTCATCCTCATCGTGATGATCATCTTGCTCATGATGGGTCGTCGTTATCCGGTCCCACCATAACGAGTGAGTGGTCGTGGTCGTGGATTCAGCATGGCTGGCGAGTGTTTGTGTTTACACCGATGTAAGCTGAGTAGGAGTTCAAGAATTCTCGAGAATTGGGCATGAATCCTCAAAGTCCCCACTAAAAGTCTTGTTGTTTTCCCAATGAGACATCTTCTCGGTCTTCCTGCATCATGCCATTGGCCGTCCATTCGATAAGACGAAGGCGAAGAAAAAGAAAAAGAGCCTCCACCCTGATCAAAGACTCGTTGAGCACACATCCGCCATTTGAAATCACTTCATGCTCTTGGGTAACTCGATGAAGGTATCTGTACACGTAATACTACCTACTTCCCTGGCTGGCCGCCAGAATCAGCTCGCGAGGAACAAACGGACTTCCAAGAAGATCAAACACTCGCTCGAACTTTCATCCTGCAGACCCATTGTGTGCTCCTTTGTGGCGTTCCGTGTGGTCATTGATCTATGATTGTTTTATCGGATAGATTTAGATTGAACGGCAGCTAATGTAAGGAAATCCATTGACCCATTGATGGATCCATCCATCCGTTCATTCATGATTGGTGGTACGGATTGCTCATTCATTTGGCACAGAAGGCAAATTCATTGTCTTCCAAAGCATGATGACCAAGCAGATAAAAGCCTACGTCAGTCGATAACCACTCACAAGTTGGAAGAAAAGCCTCCAGTCACTTGAGAAGGAGCTATTGAGTTTAGTTTGTTGCTTACTTTACCATTGGGCCCCTACATGATGATGATGATGAAGAAGAAGAAGAAGGCGGCCAAGTAGTACGCACAGCAGTACATGTTGTTCATTCACTGTCCACTCTCCGGCTATTCCTCAACCGAGGATGGACCTCTTCTGTTAGCTTGGATGACTGCAAGCTTTTATTTTGCTTGCTCCTCATCATCGTCGTCCTCTTTTGTGACTTCATCATTCGTGTGTTTCAAAACAAGGAATGGAAAAGATGCACTCTACCCTTCAAATGTATGCTTACACCCCAAAAAAAGGTGATTCTAGCCTTCAACAAACTCTGCCTTTTGTCAACAAAAAGTGTCACAAGAAACAGAAGCCCATTGCTGGCATAGAAAAACCATCCGTCCTCTCCACCGTTTTTGTGAGCATCGTCGGTATTGTCATGCGTGTGTACATAATACTCCATATGTGTATTATGTGTGGTATTGTGCTCTATCTGCTCGTCTGTCGTTTCTCGAGGACTCCATGCCTCAGGAGAGTGGGAACTCCAAAGCACACACTCACTCACGCACTCGCTTGCTCAGTCGATAGCTAGATAGTAAGGTAGAAAGAAGTCAGTGAGTAAGGATGTGCTATTGCCACTCTGACCTTTCTAAACCTCACCTTTCTTGTCTGGGTCCGTCCTCGCACTATTAACCAATACCACCTTTTCTTGCCAACCAACGATATGCATGTCATATCAAACACTCGCTTGCTCGGCGGTTGGTTGGCCTTTGGTGAATTCACCAATAATGGTTCCGTCCTCGTTCTTCAAGCGCGATTATCTTCATCACCATTATCATGATCATCATCCTTCTTCTATCTCTGTATGCAGTACTGCTCGAAGAACAAGCTGCGATCTGACGCCCCTAGTTTGCCCTCTCGCTCCTTGGCGGCTTCAAGAGGTTCACTCACTATTGTTGGTGGGGCTCCTTGAAATACAGTAGTTGACCTCTGAGGTCACCAGTCCCCAATCTCCATCGGTGTTTGAATGCTGTCTCTTCTAGAGATGGTGTCTTTCTTTCTCTCTCTCTCTTTCTTCTTGGGTAGCTCGTCATAACGATTGAGTCAAATAAGAGTAGGTATTGCATGGGATGGAACTAGACAGAAGACGAAGTAGGAACAGTTGTAGTAATGACGATAGAAATGCCAGAGAGAAGTGGTTGTGGGCGATGGCACACTATGGCTGGGACCAATTCGAGCCATCCCCCTCACATGCAAAGGAAGCGACTCAAAGGGAAGACACACAGCCAACCACTACACTGGGAGAGACAGAGAGATGAACTTGCCTTTGGCTAGTTAATGATTTCCTGTTCTCGTCGAGAGCATCTTGGGGTTAAGGTTCGCCTTCTTCACATCACAGTCGACTTTTTCTTCTTCTTCGTCGTCGTCGGCATCATAATAATCATCATCATTGAGACAGATCCTCGCTATCAAGTGGCTCTCTATTTATCTTTTACCTCGACCTCCTGAATCTCGTTCATCTCTTCCATCTCCGGCCACGTATTAAGGCGACGAGAGCAGAGAACGGAACGATTTCAGAGGAATGAGAGGAGAGACTGGAAGGGTGCTTACAGAATAATATCACCATCGACTCTACTACTCCTTACAATACGTCTGTATTCTAATCTCGCTTTAAAGTCAGCGTCTTGGTCTCAAAAACCAAGCATTAAGCTGGCATCCGGTCGTCTATGGTCTTAGTAGCATTGGTGCATTGGAATGGTAGTTGACTGGCTCTCATCTTGAAAGAGAGCTGAAACAGTAGATCGCGTCAAAACATCGTAACAACCACGTACAGGACGTAAGTACTAAGCAGTAGGAGAAGTTGTTGTAGAAGTAGTAGTAGTACTACTAGTACTAGTAATAGCAGTAGCTGGCGGTGCAAGCAGCTGGTTTCCACGGGGCTTCTTGTTCATTGCTTCAATCTAGGGGTCTTTAACCATCTCGTCCCGCGCTCATCCTCCATCCTGTTTCAAAGGAAAGACGACCAGGAAAAAAGAGTCATGAATAAAGTAAAGCTCAGCTCGCTCATAAAGCATCATTAGTACAAAGGGGTAAAAACGTGCTGTTAGCCCATCAGTGGGCTCTGAGTCTCTCTCTCTCTCTATCCAGAGGGTAGGGTCCAAGTGGGTATTAGCTGTATATTAGCCGAAGACAACTCCCTAATTAATACCTTCTCTGGCCATTTGAGAGATTGTTTTTTCCCTGTATTCATTCGCGGTCTTGGTCCAAGCAAAGCTCTGTGACAGCTTCTGCTTTTTGAAATTCATAACCAAGCTAGATGGTTTTTCCCCCTCGTGCTCCAAATCTGGTCTGAACTTACTTGGGTCGTTCGCATTTGTCGTTGTCGGCTTCTGCAGGTTTTTACGCGAGTTTTATTAGTTCGTCGAGGTGGTCGTTTGGTTGGTGGAGGTCCAACTGACTGGCGAACGCCACCATTTACATAATTTAATCGAGTCCAAGAGAGGGAGAGGAAGACAAAAAGTGACAACAAAAAAAAACCAACCCTGCCACAACCAACACACTCCTTTTCCAGTGAGTGAGAGTGATCTAGTGATGATGGCGGGTCAAGGCTGATTTCCTCCTTTCCACCTATCAATTACAAATTTGAATCACTTTCCAGTTTCCAGTTCCATCTCGTAGCAACCATATGGCTGAGGGACTTCTTTTGAAACCTTCTTTTTCTCCCCTTTTGGTGGTAATGACAGGGGTCTTGATCTGAATGAGGATAGAAAGACGATGGATGCTCTGGAAACACGTTCTACTAATACGAGCGTGGATGATGGCCGGTGGTGCCCAATCACGGTCTCGTAGTAGAAAGGAGACTTGAACACCAAGCAAGAAGACGAAGTTGCAATAGAAGGAGTGGGAGCCTTTGTTTGAGGCTTGAAACCCCCTCTCTGAGATTTGGCTCGTCATCTCGACGAAAGTTGTCGGCTCAAAGCTAAGTGGCTTGTCTATCTTTCATCTAAACCTCTTATTACCATCACGTACCAGAAAAGATGTCTTCAAATACTTTCGGTAGGTCTAATGTTACGACGGACGAACTTGAGGTCCGTGCAGGAACGAAAATTGGTGATGGGGATGACGATGATGATCATCATCATCATCATCTTTGTCATCTAACCTCTCGCTCTCCTGAGATAAGAAGACACCAGGTACGAGGAATGGGAGATCCTTTGAGAGCCTTGAAATGGTTGGAATTTATGCCGTGTCATACTCGTTGGATAAAGAGTGTCAACACCATCACCCTTGTTTAACTAAGACCTGTAGTGTTCGACAAGTCACAAGTGTGTACCACAGCCTCTGGAAGGGACCATAGACATGGAGTACTGTATGTAGGTAGTACAAATAGTGAAGGAAAATGTGGTACAAGCTGTAGAAAGGCTATCAATATTGGGATGATGATGGGGATGATGACTAGAGGGAAAGAACAAGAAAAAGAGGAGGACGAAGACGAGGGAAAAAGCAGCTGTATCGACGGAGACGACACCCAAGACCCAAAGAACAAGCCAAGATGCTTTGCAAATGGACCCTCTAATACGAAATGGGCGACTTTTTTCATGGTCTTTGGCATCTAAGAACGCACATAGGACGACATACTTGGAGGTCTTGGAAGCTTTTTCAAGTGCGAACATATTCGGATGGAGCACTTGAGCTAAGCTGCGCCATGTGTGTATGTGCGTACTGTGCAGCCAGCAAGCAAGATTGAAAGAGAGAAAAAGACAAGAATCATCGTTGTTAAGCTTTTTGACTTCTTGGTCACTTCTCGAAAATTCATCAATCCACAAAGGATCATTTCATTTTCGAGAGGAATGGCATGCACTGAAGAAAAAGATCTTAATACAAATAAGCTGTTTCATGTTCAAGTCCATCATATCTTAACGCTTCAATGGACGATCGAGATCGGAGGTAGTCTCGACCGAAAATCCATTAAGATCAGCACAGCGATCTTCACCATCATCCTGGTCGTCGTCGTCATCGTCTACAAAAACCATTTCATAGGTGTGTGTGTGTGTGTGTGTGCGAGGGCGAACGGATGTACGTATGTACCGTAGTAGTATATCTATGAGTATCTTTTGTTTGAGAGAGAGAGAGAGGATCGATCGGTCGATCGATGGGCTCAAAACCGCATTTTATGCCACGACATCATCATCAACAACAACAACAACACCGACATGGCTCCAATTGGATCCATCAAGACACATATCTCACGAGATGAGAGTGAGTAAAGACACTTGATCGTTTACGACATCTCGCGGTATTGTACGTACATGGACCGTGGTCCAACCAAATATCATTTGAACATCCCAGCTTCAATGACGCGCCCGACTACTGTAAAGTGCCCTCAAGGATGTCTGTAAAGAAGTAATTGAGGGATGTCGTTATTAGCTCCCAAGATCGTCTCTGACTGTCGTACGAAATGTGCTAGTAGCCAATACTTATGTAGTTGAGGATAATTCACTTTGGGAGCAGATTTTAGATATGGCAAGGCTCAGGCTCAATTTCTTCAATGTTTTTATGATAAACCGGCCGGTCCAGTTAATTGTTTTGCTTCAAATGAAAATGGTGACAATGGGTTTTGGGCTCTGAAGGCCGGAGGCTGTGTCTTGTACACATCGTACATATCCGTAATGTTAAGAAAGCAGGTGGGACAAGAAACAAGAACATCAACAAAAATAGCTTGACTCTTGGTTGGAACAAGAAGAAGAAGGAGACGAGTGAGCATCTTGAAACAATGGTTGTTTGGGGAGTTCAAAGCGGATGAATGGATGGATGGAAAGATGGATAGGTACCTCGAGGTAGATTGGCATGCAACTGTGGCAAAAGCCGCAAGAGATATCCTCTCTTGGTTCGTTTCACCAACACCGCCATGCTTGCTTGCTTGCTTGCATGCATGCAATAAAAAGAGGTTTCAAAAATCACACAAAAGAGATTATTCTCAAAGTGATCCCTTTAGACCTTCTGTTTTGTGAATACCCTCCAAGCCAATACACTGTATTACCAGACACCACTCTTTTCCTCCCAAGTTTAAAAGAGAGACAGAGAGCAAGAGAATGCCGTGAACCGGAGAACACTACCGGTTGAATCTCAATGTATGTACCATGTACCAAGGAGTGGTAAAAGAGAGAAAGACAGAGACAGAAAGAACTAAAGGAGGAGGAGGAGGAGGGTGAGAGAGAGAGAGAGAGAAGGGGGGGGATGGCTTTGTGGCATCAGCAATTATGCGACCGACCTGGGAGAGAAACTCTGTCGCTTGCGGTAAAACAGCTTCCGCTGATAAATCCAAAAAATGGTTGAAGAGGAGGGGGTTTAGTTAAAGAAGATCATTCCCATTTGAAAGAAATGGGGTCTGATTTTTTTTGTACCTTCCTTTCTCTTAAACTTAAATTTGGAGCATTCACGTCTTGTCGGGGGAAATCCTGTATGGTACTCGAATAAAATCCTCCCCCTCCCTTCTAATCCAAAACTTATTTCTAAAAAAAATGCAAGTTATGATAATTATGGGTCATCACCCAATGAGCACTCAACCCTCATGAAGTGATGATGGTGGCTAATATTGTGTGCGCTCAAGGCGAGCTTCTCAAAAGCACCCACCGCAAATTATGATGCTCATTGCTCTGAAATTGAACTAGAATTTTTTTCTCACAAGCTCTGTGGCCGAAAATCCGGCAGCCAGGTGAATTGAATGCCACCATGTATCCAAGTAATTCAAATCTCAAAGCTCAGGTCGTTCGTCGCCTTCCGTCCAAAGGAGTCAGAATCATGCTCTTTTCATTCCTCCACTTGTTCTTGTTCATCTTCTCATCGCGCGAGTTTCCTGCCAAATTGCTTGTTGTACCACAATCACTTCTCATCCGCCTTCAGTCTCGGCTACTTATGTTCTACTGTCACTCTCCGACTGACTGCCTCCTCAATTCTCCCCATGCCCAACAACATCGACAACATTAACAACAGCAACAGCAACAACAGCAACTTGGACTCGCACCACTAGCAAAGATGCTCAGGAAAATTGGATTCGGATGCTGACATCGTTACTCGAGATGGTTGGTTCTGAACGACGACCGGCGTCCACTTGGGCGACATTGGCAAGTCGGAGGAGGTGTTACATCTCTGCGGTAGCCAGTTGCAGTTATGAACATCATCAGAGGAGCCAGAGCAAGGTCTGCTCTGCTCAGACTTGCTCTGAATTGCTCCTGAAGAAACGGAAAGATGGGTTGGATGTGAGAATCAAGCTGACGGCATCACTATGTGGCTCTAAGAAACAGAGCGTTGCCAAATGATTCATCATAATGTGGGAACCAACCATGATCTCTCACAGATCAGGTGCGGCGTCGCTCTTTGTTTGTGAGAGGAGACGACCATGGATGATAATGATGATGAGAAGGATGAGGCGGATCATCGCTTTTGCTCACTCTGTGGGTATGGAAACGTGTCCATGGTGGCACGACCGGCGAGCAATTCCTTGGGGAGGTGGACCTCTTCCTTTGCGTCCATCGTCCACGATGTTGACTCAAACTCTCTCCAAACAATGATTGTCACATCCTCATCTCTGAAATTCTTCTCGATGTGCAATGTGCATTGTCCATTTACCAAAAGGCCCTCTCATACTACTTTGAACTGCTTGCTTGTTTGCTCCTTCTTTGTCGTCGACGTGGTCATACCAGATTCATGGTAATTTTTTTATTTTCACTTCTCTCCTTCATCTGATTCCTGAAGGGGCCCTTCCTAAACCACCTCTTTCGACACATTTTCGCCAAATTTGGCTCCTCAAATGCAAATTCACACACACTCGAACCCTGTCTCGATGGACGAGGAAATGTCCAAGAGGCGTCAAATGTACTCTTTCATCATCGTAGAACCTTCTGGATTGAACATCTTTCTGGCTTTGGTCAGATCAGATGGTGGTCCTAATGATGATAGTTTATGAGAAAGACGTATGTGTATGGGCGAAGACAAGCAGTTCCGATCAATCTGAAGTAATAGCTGAGATGTTACGTGCACTATTTCAAATGGCTCGAATATCCCAAAGGAGTATAAATAGCCATCCTCGAGGATAGTCTTAGTTCGTAAGCTGCCTTTTAAACGTAGCTTTTGTATACTTAAGTACGTATGGCTGTACAATACTTTGGTAGACTCGAGCCATTTGAATCAGTGGACTCAACATCCGAGCTAGTAACAATTATTGTCTTTTGGCCTGCAGCAGCCATCACCCTTTCAAGAAGAAGAGGTGATAATTTGTGAGGACTTCCTTGCCAATTGAGACAAGGAGGAAAGATGTTGGCTAAAGGGATTTGAATCGGAAATTGGGACAAACCACGCGGGAATTCCAACAATTTACGATTAGAGGAAGGCGACTGTAGTGAGCTTTTAGCATGCCGAAACCAATCTCACTAAAAGAGCCAACGATTTTAGAGCATATGCTCCCGTTTGAACGCTGTGCAATCAAAACAAACATTGGCATGAGAAGGTGATGGTATGATACTTCCGAAAAAATTTCCCTATGATGAAGTGGGTCCGAGTCTGACCGATTGTGTGAATTCCCCTAAATGATGTCGAACTTGTTGGAAAAGAAATCTGACCGGATTTCCTTTACGACTCGCTCGCCTATTTGAATAAGAGAAACTTCGGGAGGAGAAGGGGAGGTGAATGAAAATAGAAAGAGAGACCATTTGAAGGGACCCAGTTCTACGTGATCCGTGAGAGCGTGGATGGATGTGTGTGCGTAAGTGCGTGGACCTTACTTGTTCGTGTGAGAGCTGAGAATCATGATGAATACGCAATGCAGTTTTTGGACCTCTCGACACTAATCGGACCATTACTGCTTTTGCTTTTGCTGCTGCTGATGCTGCAGAATCAGACGAGGGCGACACGAGGCTCCCGTCTTCTTTTTTCGACTCCTTCTTTCATTTGATTGAATTACTTACTTATTTCTCTCTTTCTCTTTTTTTTCTCGCTATGTTGCTCTGGCAATGTCAGAGTCGTTTTGTTGGGGTGGTAACCTAACAACGACAAAGCGAAAAAAAACGAGAGAAGTGTGTCATGGTAGAGGAGAGTGCCCGAGTATATTTTCCAAGAACAACGTCGACTAATGCATGTTTTTCTCCATGATTTATTCACAGATATGCAGATTGTGAGTCCACAAGCCGGCAACCTTACGATCCCACCCACCATGAATAGCCTTTCCACTTACGCATCCTCCATTATGAGTAAGTTGCGGGCTGAGACCCTGGCCTTCCTGAATCAGGACAGAGAAAAGGCACCCTTGAACCACTCGTTTCCTCTCGTAGGTCCCTACTTAAACGGCCATTTGGGAGGTGGACACTCCCGATCCATGGAACCCCGATCCCCCACCCTGAGCGAGGAGGAGGATTTGAGGCAAGCCAGGTCTGGGAACTCAAACGGGGAATTCCATTGCAAAATCTGCAAGGAGACACTCGGCTCTCAAAGAGAGTACACAGCCCACATTCGGGCCCATAACGAGGTCAAGCCTCATCCCGATCCCAATGACCCCACCGGTCAAGCCAAAGTGTACTATTGTTGCATTTGCAACAAGATGCTCTCGTCCTTCAGCTCGTTGGATCGCCATATGCTGGTCCATTCCGGTGAGCGACCGTTTTCTTGCGAGCTCTGCGGACAAACATTCACTACCAACGGTAACATGCATCGTCACAAACGCACCCATGGGAGTCGAGACTCACACGAGTCCGACAACAGTAGTGGCGGCAGCTTGGGACCCAAGAGACCCGGTCGAAAACGCAAAATCAGTTTGGATCAGCCAAAGTTACCTTTTGAACAGATCTCGCCCAAATCCTATGATTTCTCCCTGCCCATGCAGCGCCCCAAACCCATGGATATTGTCAAGTGTGAAGAGTGCGAAATCGAATTCCCCAACTACTATGCCTTCGCTCTCCACCGACATCTTCACCACAAAAGTTCGGTGGCCAGTTTTCCCACCATATTTAGAAACCCAGAGGCAAGCGAGATGAGCACCACTGGCAGTGATGTGAGCCCAACCCAATCAAATTCCGGCAAGACCGAAACCAAAGAAGAGGAAGTGATGGATCTCTCTCCGATGAAAGCCGTCACGCCCCAACCAGTGGACGATCTGCCCTTCATGCCTGATGCTTTTCCTACCCGTGAACACACCCCTCGATCCCACGATCAGACGTCCGTAACGGACTCTTGCGAAAATAACTACGATGAAAGCGAGGGTCTTTTGCGAGAGATGAAGCTCAAGGGCGAATTCCCTTGCCGTATTTGTCCAGCCACTTACCCCAATCTCAGAGCCTTGAAAGGCCACAACAAGGAGCACATGGACAAAGCGCCCTATGAGTGTAACGTAGCCCAATGTACCTATTCGAGCCATGACAAGGGGACGCTCACCCGACACATGCGGGCCCATACGGGCGAGAAGCCATTTGAATGCAAAGAGTGTAATTTTGGCTTCACCACCAAAGCTAACTGTGAGCGACACGTCAAGAACAAGCATGGCAAAAATAATAGGAATGAAATTCGTGACTCGATTGCCATACACGAAGTAGATGATGATAGTAAACTCACCGGTGACGAAGCCTCGCCGGCTAAAACGCCCAGAAATGAGGCCGTGAAAAAAGTGGCTGCCTCCAAATCGGGTCTGTTCGCTCCCTACCATCATAACCTTTATAGAAATCTAAATGAAGAAAATGCTGCTGCCAAAGACATCCACATGGGCCGCAAACTCGAAGGAGAAAAGACTGAGATCCCATTAGACTACAGTATGTCGACTTTAGCCGACGACAAACCCAACAGCAAATTGTACGGGTTTGACAATCCTACCCATAAATTGAACGGCCACAGTGCGCTCTCGCCCGGTTTCCCCATGAGCCCGGTTCCATCCCAAATGCAACCCCTTCTCTTGTTTCAACAAATGGCTGCCGCTCAAATGGCCCAAGCCAACCATGCCCGTATGGCTCGTCCTTTTGATCTGCCCTCCTATCTGTTGGCACAGCAAGAGATGGTCAAGCGGCAACAAGCCCTTGTGGCCGCAGCCGCAGCCACCAAGGAGCAGGCCGCTATTTGGCAGTATCTAGCCCAAATGCAGAATGGGGGAGCCCCAGTGGGCATTCCCCACAACCCACCACCGGCAGAACTCCACCATCCCTATGGGAAATTCATTCCCAAGATGGCCAAACCTGATCCCAAAGGAGTCTTCTCCCCCATGTTGGTCAAAGACAACCCGACGAACCATGTCAATCCCAAAGTGCTGGAGAACGAGAGTGACTACAAAATGGTAATCAAAAATGGAGTTCTCATGAAGAAGAGCAAGCAAAGGCGCTATCGAACTGAGAAACCGTACGGTTGTGAGATTTGTCAATCTCGCTTCACTCTCCGATCCAACATGGAACGTCACCTGAAGCAACAGCACCAGGAGGCCTGGGAGAAGTTCAAAGAGACGAACGGCCTCAAGGACTCGGACATCGACAATGGTGTTGTCGAGGAAGAAGAAGAAGAGGACGACGAAGGGGAGGACGAGGACGAGGAGGGAGAAGAACAACAACAGGGAAAAGACAGACTAGTGCGTGAAGAAAGTGATAACGAGGAGCGAATTGATGTTGATGGAACGGATGACGAAGTCCCCATTCCTCAACCTGTTGACAATCCTTTGGTGCAAAGTGCTCATCAGAATGATAATGATGAGCAAGATGAACGAGTCGTTGACAACGACGATGACGAAGAAGAGGAAGAAGAAGAAGAGGAAGGCCGAGTGGCCAATGAATCCTCGGGCTCAGAGTGTGAAATGTCCAGCGAGAAACGGAGTGCTTATTCCAATGCCCCTCACAAACTTCCCTGCCCCTACTGCGATCGCATCTTCCCTTGGTCGTCGTCCCTCAACCGGCACATTTTGACCCACACCGGAGCTCGTCCGTTCAAATGCGAGGAATGTCCTCTGCTCTTCACGACGAAATCCAATTGTGACCGACACCTCATTAGAAAACATGGAAATAACAACAATGATAAGCAATTCAACATCTCGGCCAACGTCGAGGACTTGCACCTAGAAGGCAATCTCAATAAAACCGACGACCACAACTCGAGCAAGGAATCCATCTCGAGCGACAGTCCGTTCAAGTGCCATCTTTGTGAAGGTAGTTTCCAGGATCGTCAAGCAGCCATCGATCATTTGAAAAGCACTCATCCCAAAGATCATCAAGCCTTGGAGGCCAAAGGTGTGTTTGAGCTGAACCAGGAGACCCTGTCCCACCCAGTGACCCTGCAGTCGGGAGTCCACACAGGATCGGCTGACGATAATACCCACGAGGATAACTTTGATCAACTTCGGGGCAAGTTCCCCGACTACGTGAATCGAAAGGTGATTTGTCTGTTTTGTCTGCGCAAGTTTTGGTCGGCTGAAGATCTGCGTCGCCATGTGCGCACTCACACGGGCGATCGACCATTCTCTTGTGATATCTGCTCGAGACGATTTTCTCTGAAGCATTCCATGCTACGACATCGCCGTAAACATGATTCCGGCGTCTCCTCTGGGAATGATGATGGAAGTGAGTCGGATTCCGAGAACAAGTCCCGGTCCAATTCCTCAGCCTCGGGAGAACGTCGATCCACGTCTCCTGAAGAAAAGGCCCAAATTGTTAAAGCCAAAGCCAAATTGACGTCAGCCACCATGTCACCTCCCGATGAGGTCAAAAAGCCGGACCAGTTGAAGAAGCGGGCCAATCTGATGAATGCCATTCAGAAATTGGCCATGCAGGGATCGGATTGATTTCTCTCTCTCTCTCTCTTTCGCTCTTGCTGCAAGTTCGAGCCTTCTCGATCTCATCATGCACGTACACTTACGCACTCTTTGATACGCACACACACGTTTAAACTTGAACCAGAGGAAAAAAATACGAAAACGCACTTATTTCCCTCTATTCCTTTGTAAATATGCTCTTTTCTCCATGATTAATATTTGCCCCCAGATCGTCTTCATGTAAATATGCTTTTCTAAGCACATCTGTGTGTGCCTGTGCAAACTTTTCATCATCGTCCCAATTCTCATGATTAAAGTTAAGATGATTTTGATTCTCCCCAATGAGGTTAGCAGCATTTATGAACGATCTCGACCCTACTGAACAGTCTCCGATTCTTCAAACACATTCCACATGTCTTCGTCTCCCCTCGATTGATTTCATTTCGATTCGAAGTCTTGTACATGTTATATTTGTTTAATGTATCTCTAACACCCTCAAGTAATCTGCCGGGAAGGATTGTACTAGAAAAAAAGAGCATTGAGCATAACAACAACAATAATAATGATAATAATAATAACAATAATATTGATAATGATGATGATAGGTTTACCATTATCATTAGATTTAAGTTGTAGTATGTTGCCTAGTCTCGCTTCACCACAATGAAAGAATAATAAAGTACACCTCACAGAAAACTCGCTCACGTTCAGTTATTCTTGTCGTCTACGTGTGGTTCATTCAATCTTTCGATGACTTACTTCTTCGTACGAAATAAATAGTACACGGTCAATCGAACAATGTCCAAACCGGGCTAAAGGAGAGAAAAGAGGGGCAAAGGGGCATGGGTTGCGAATTTATCTCGTTAATTAGCCCAATTAAGTGTAATAGCATCGTTTCTTGCGAAGTCATGCTTTGCCAACAAACAATGGAACTGTGCGGCTCAAAGGCAAAAAAGCCGATTCCTGAACAGCCCCTGCAAGCCGGCTACTTAGTTCAGTCGCAGTATTGGTCGGTGTCGTCGTTCTTCTCCGTGCGGAAGGGGTAAACTTAGAATTGCTCGAAGGAGACACGGAGGCTCGCTGCTATTAGACGTACACACACACACACTCGCTTGCAGGCTCATGTAAGACATTGCCTAGAATAGTTTTGGAGCTAGTAGAATTTGACGAATTCCGATTAGATGGATGGACCCACATTCCAACCCAAATAAACGGATACAATAGGTGCCCACCAAAGACGTAGACAGGGTTGCCAAAAGGGCTGCAGTTGCCTGACGCTCGATAGCCTTCACTCCCCATGAACTCTACCACATTCATTTGGGCGTGATATGTTCGTCCCTCAAACGGGCAAAAGATACGTACCCATTGTCCTATTCAAGATGGGCATCCCCAGTGATCCTGATCTTCTAATCTCTCTCGTCTATGGTATCGCTGAGATTTCCGCTTGATGTTTTTTGCCGTTCTCACATGACATCATCTGGGACAATGTTTGCAACTATGTGTCCAAGGAATCTCATTGAATATTTCATTCTACAAAGGAACTCGCTTGCCTTTAATCAGCTTCGATTGTGCTGCAATGAGTTGAGATGACCAAAGATGCATTGCCATCAGTGGTTCCATCCTCATTATCATCAATATTCCACCGAGGATTGTCTCGAAAGCTCAAACCCAATGTTGAGGCTGGTCCTGATTGTCTGACTGTCTGGTTGGTTGGTTCGTTGGTTGGTTGACTGACTGACTGATAGACCGAATACTTTGTTGCTCTCGGTCAGGAACATCATAAACATGCCAAGGCAGACTCCTCTCGAAAATTGGATGCTCACAGTGGGAAACCTGTTTGTTTTCCACCAACCATGGCTCTTCATGGTCCTTTTCGGCCCCGAAATGAGCAATCCAAGGATGGTTTGACTTGTTGACGACCACCAGTTTCCAGATATCCCACCATAACCAAAGAGACGACGAAGAATCTTTTGCTCTCTTGGCGAATGCAAGGATGTCCTCACCTTCAAAGAATTTTCATCTCGACAACATGAGTGCAATGTCTGAATAGAACCAAAATGGCCGAAAGAACACAAATGTACTCTTTATGCCTTTATCTACTTTAGAGGTCGAGATGCTGATGACGAAGCTCATCAGGTACTTGAACTGCAGTGGTCGACTTCATTTCTTTCTCCTTCAAAAGTTCAAAACACTGTAAAAGGCGGTTTCCCCAAAAAGTGGTATGTTCTCTCTTAGGTCCACATTAAAAGTATGTGAACTTTGTTGGGCAGAATGCTGAAATTCAGTTAGGACTATAAAATCGCAAGTCGATAAATAACGAATGCAAAAAATGATATTTTGTCTACAGTGGGTTCAATTTGGACAGGTTCAAAGACTTTCAGCTAGTCAAAACACATTCCAGAATTAAGGATTCGGTGAAAGAGTTTGGTGGATGCCCCACGAACGGTATTTGGCCTCAGGTAAGATTCGTACCGAACAAGACGAAAAAGCTTTAATTCTCGGCCAAATACCAAATCCCAACGAGTCTGTTAGAAATCCATCCCCAACTTACGGATGCCCAGGTCAAACACAAACGACCGTGAAGTTCACTTACTTTTCATGTCTACGTAAGTCAGGGGGACTTCCAGAGAATCTTGTCATTCTGATTTAGTTAGCTTGTTAATTAAGGCGTGTTCATTTTTTTTGGCTCCAAGATGGGCAACAATTGGAAAATAAAACATGCCATTTTGGACATCTTCATTTTGGCTGATTTGCTTTTTTCTGGAGGATGGCTGAACGGTCAATGGAAAATTTATCTTAACAATCGAGTGGTAAAGAAGGTATGCACTAAGACTGTATGTACTAGCAAATATTATCTAAAGTCGTTCAATCCAATTCTAAATTTAAAGCGCCATGGAATTACTTATCATCTTACGACACCGGAAGGAGCTCTTTGCTCCACTCATGATTTCGAAGACGGCGACGATGATGATGATGATGATGATGATGATGATGATGATAATAATGATGATGCTGAGTTAGTTGTTTGGTATTGGGTGATAAGGGTTTTTGTCTGCTGTTGTTCCATCTCCATTATGAAGACACCAGATCATGTGGAAATTGCTCGTGATGATGGTGATGACTTAAGTGATAGAAAATAACCCGCCGAATCTCTCGCCAGATCCGCTCTCTGTCTCCAACCACCAACCAACCAACCAAGCAACCATCTAACCCGAATGAACAGAGAGCGACGAGCAGGTTTTGTTCTTGTTCTTCTTGCATTTATTGTACGGGAAGTTTAGATCGACGATTCAGACAGGGATTCACAATCACAAACAATCAGCCAGCCAGCAAACCCGCTAGTCAGCCACCTTTGCACACAAAGCACGAACATCATTGCTCTCTGTTTTGTGTTTTGCAATAATCCAAGACAATTGCTTTCCATGATGTTCGCCTTCCGTTCTCCATTTATCTCGATTGACTGGCCCATGTAGACAGTTCCACTGCTCCGTTCTTCTACACAACCAGAACTGCACTTTGTCACCAAATCATCTTACCCAGACCTTGGTTTTAACGTTCAGAGGTCAGTTTCCTAAAAAAGAGTCACTTTTGATTCTGTCATTTCAAAAATTCGTATGGATATGGGTAGTCCTTAAATCTGAATTATTCTCAACAAAGACAAAGCCTAAGCAGAAACACGATCTAGGTGTTTAAAAAAATTTGAAATTTCTCCTCCTACCATTTCATCTCATATTACCATGTTCACATTTCCGGGCAATTCTGCAACGCCGTTCGTTGAATTATTGGGAAAAAGATGTTTTTGAAGTACGACAAGCCTTTTCTTCGTTCCTTCAAGGTGACGGGGATAATCAGCTTCGTCTTCTTTTATACTCACTCTTCTTATTCTCCGATGAATAAGGTGTAGATTGTGAACATAGGCGTCACCCATGAAGAGCTACACAAAGAGAAGCTACCATTGAAAAGGCCTCATTGACTCTGGCCACCCTTCGTTTGATTAATGCATCACAAACAAGTACTTTTGAAAAGTGTCGCATTTGGGCCAAAGAGCTTGTGTATGTTAGGAATTGGACACTCGCAAGTCATTTCCAGCGTGTTTCTTTCTCTTAGCGACGCTATCCTTGTGGATGAACGAATCTCTGTATTTGGAGCTCAATCTCTAGGGTCCTTATTCTTGGAACGTGAGATATGTACTATGTCCTGCTTGCGCCTGAATGGTGGGAGAGGAGAACTTTGGCTTGGAACAACAATGACGTGACAAAAACAAGCAAGCTCTTGAATGAGATGAATTGAATTTGTCGCCCTCCTTCAACTCTCGACTTACACGTACAGACATGCTTGTTGGGTTTTTATACATGTGTTCGTCCATTTCATCTTGTGTTCAACCTTTTCTTCATGCTCAGTGTGCGCTATATTGCTGAAGAGGAGGTGGAAGGAAGGTGGTGGGTTGGTTCAAGTCCTAATTTCGTTCAAACCATCTGCCATATTGGTATGTGAGATGATCTTGAGAGCCCTAGTTTCCGAATCCGTTGCTCATAATCTCACGACGGTTGTTGTCTTGACTAACTCGTCACACTACAGACAGCCCATGGGGTCTGTGTGCACTCATGACTTGTGCGACTAAAATCTCTTGCACTTTGGTCCGTTCAACTCACTCAAGGACAACTCCAATCTGATAATGATCATGATGATGATTGTCGCCTTCGATTCGAAAGTGTAAGTTAGAACCGACACCATCTGCGAGAAGAATATTTTCCATTGGCCCAACAAAAGTTGGTAGGGACTTGGATGGATGGACCGGAGGAGAAATCTCAGGACATCTCCGTCCTGAAAATGGGCATTCACCTACACAGTCTAAGGAGGCCATTCTTTTGACGTAAGAAAGCAGAAATCTGCTGGCTAGGGTGCATTTCAAGGTACCACTTTCAGTCACATAACTTCACCGTGGCGGGAAGACAGGACTGGTAATTTTGGGCTCTTATCCTGGCCAAGCGTCCCTCCTCCTCCTTCTCCTTCTACTTCTCCTCCTGTTTCTTCTTCTCTTCTTCTTCCTTTGGATCCAACCCATTCTCTGTATCTCCTGTACATAGCTGGGCTTTCCTTGAATGGTCTCTCCATGGCAAGCAAGGCATTGGCTTCAATCCGTGGTTGAGTCAAACCTGGCGATGTTACTTAGAAGAACGTATTCCTGTGCGTTGTCAGGTTCGGCATCTTTGAAGAGGAAGACTCGAAGATGCAAATTTTCTCTGGAACGACCTTAAACAACTACCATCCATCCATCCATCCATCCTGTATGACAGGACCAACAACGACAGTACCATTGGATCGAGAAAGAAAGACAGAAGCCATGACGCGAGTGGTCCACTAACCCTGGTGCAGAACAAGAACGAGCTACCATGAGGACGATCGGAGCCCAGAACAAGAGAATGGGACGAACAACACTTGGATGTCTTAACGACTTTCGGGGAGGACAACATGCTGGCTTCTTGATGAACTTGGGTCATGTATTTACCAAAGATATGTGGCCAAATGCTGGGTGGGGGATGAATTTGAATCCCACTGACAAAATTGTATTGACCTTTCCGATGGATCTCAAACTTCTACACTTTTTAAACGTTCTATACTCAATCATCAAAATGAAAATTTCGCGTTGAAAGGAATCGCGCGATTCCTTTCAATGTTCAAGCCATAACTATTGGTTTACTTTTTGGCCAGTGTTCGGAAAAAAGCTAAAGATGTTCTTCAGTGTGAGCGCAATAGTTGTTGTTGTCACAGAAGCGCCTCTTTTGTTTAACTTATTATGCCGACAAGTACTGGTTGGCGTTGTACTTTTTACAGGACAAAATGAGTCTTCCACAAACTCACGCTCGCTTGAGCTCGAAGACAGACTGATCTCGGAGAAAAAGGAGGAGATTTGGGGAGTTGTTGGTCCAACAGAAGAAAAAAAGAGATGTTCCCTTCTTTTCTTCCTCTTCTTCTTTGAGTTGACTCGTAATTTTGAGTTCGACTTTGTTAGCTTAGTGGGTACTCAAAGAGAATTACGACTTGACACATGTTATTAGCGCAATGATGTCGCCGTTTTTGGTTTTTTTGTTGTGCACGGTTTGGGTTGGTTGGTTCCCTCTGTTCTTCTTTGTGTTCTTTGAGGATGCTGCATGTTGACCAATCATGAGTGAAACGACGAAACATTGTGTAATGTGAATGAATTAACAAATGTTTCTCCACTCGACGACCACGTTGAACGACCATTAGCCACTTCCCTTTTCTCGTGAGTGAGTTTCTGAGTGAGCAGAGCAGTGCTTTACTCTCCGAACTGTGGGACTTACTTCCTATGTAGCCTAATTATCCGGCATAAAAGCAAAATCCTTCGGCGCGTCTTTGACACCCTTGTTCCTCCAGAGAGAAAAGAGCCTTTTACTCCTCTGACTACTGGCAAATGCTTCTTCTTCTTGTTCATCGTCTTCCTTTGCTCGTTCCTTAGGAACTGTGGGGAGTGTACATACTACTGTAGGTACTAATAACACGACCAGGCAACTCCCAACCGTAGCTGTGATCACTCATGCTTACAAAACTCATTCAAGAGATGAATACGACCACTACCAAGTATTGGCTGGTGAGTAGGGTAATCTCCTTCTTTCATTCTCGTTCTGCCTTCTGAGGCCAAATGACCAGTAATGAAAGCAATTTCCCATCCAGTCCAATACCAACTATGTTCAACGTGAGCTACGTATGTACAACGACGATTGTCACTACTTCGGAGTAATTTGACATGAACTAAAGGACCAGAAACGGTGGATTTAAATAAAGAAGGCGAGACTTACAAAAGACTGGCATTGGTCCTCTGATAAGGTGCCAAAGAAAAGAATTGGGATTCCAATTCCATCGGAGGAAAGCAACGAATTTCTTTTCATGCCTGCTCGACGAGGTGCACTAATTGGACCCGGGAAGTTCCTACGCGCTCTAGTTTTCTCACGAGATCTTAAGTTCAGGCATGCCTTCGAATAATCAACATCTCAAAACGCTAAAGATCTATTGAACCTTTTAATGTGGATGAGTTTAGAACCATAGTTTGTTTGCAGTGAACTTTGCGAACGAGTTCAACTAACCCTGCTTTACCTAGGTATGCTGCAATGGCTTATGTCGGCTGATGCCTGTCATCCGTCCGTCTTCCACTTCTTGACTTGAAGACCCGTGCTCAAGAGAGGCTTTTTCTAAGCATTGTCCAATCTCTTTGGAACTCATCGAAGCATCGAAAAATACGTTGGGATTTGTCGCACGTGGGGCTCGTTACGTTTCTTCGCGACTGTCTTCCTTTTTTTCTCCTGCGTCTCCGTTTTCCTTTCTTCTGTTGTTGGCGGATGTTGGCTCAAGCCAGGTTCCTTGGCGAACGCCTCTCTTTGGTGGGATTCACTTCGGAGGGTAATCTTCAACGGCTTCTTTCGATTTGGCTCTCTTTCTTTCATCACCCAAGGGAGGATAACCGGAGAAAAAGAGAAGGAGGAGGAAAGGAAAGGAAGAAGACGGAGAATCTAGGAGAATATGAGGCAAGCAACCGGTGGAGTTCCCAACGTACGTTGAGAGGCTCCTCAACTGAATTTGGAGACACTAGTATGTGCATGTGCGTAAAAAGACCCAAGCATTTGAGAAGAACAAGAGCACTTACATTCTCGTGTGATTTGTAAGGAAATGGGCGTTCAAATCTCCAAAGCCACGAGACGCAACATGTACGTTGGGGACATGTATCACATTATACCACCAGAATATCTTCGGAGGATATGACAAAGCCAATGGGGCAAGCCATGATTACCCGTTCAGAACTCCAAGATGGTCTGTTGGGTTTTGCAGTTCCATGCTCTCTCCCTTTCTTCTCTACCGTCTTGCTCCCATCTTGCATCACCAAAGGCTTCAAAGACACTATATTTGCTCGTCTCTACCAATAGGTTGGTTGGTTACTAGATGGTTGACGATGACGGACGGGATGGTGCTATCAGTTGGTGAATCTTGATAAGGCGAAGCAGGAGAGAGAAAAAAAGAGGATTTGCTCATACATCAAGAACCGCATCTACAAACGAACTCAATGTGATCACCAACATGTCACAGCCCAAGGAAAGAAAGATTGAGGGAGCAAAATAGGGAATGAGCGAACCCAAAGGAAGAAGGGGCTTTTTCTTGAATGCATGAATTGCACATGTGGATTGTGGCTCATGAGCAGGGAAGAGTATAAAGGAGAGGAAAAGGATCAACGGTCTCATCATGTTGGAGATGTTGGTGTTGCTGTTACTATCATCTTCGTCTTCCTCTGCATTTCATTTTCGTCCCCATGAAGCCAGCGACATCTTCAAATATCAACGGACTTTTCTGCCTACCAATGCTTCTTTTGGATTCTCGCATGGTAGTTATGAATCAGTTTGTTCACGGTTAAACACATCACATTAGATACAATTGCCAAAGGAGTACTTGTCGAACAACGTTAGCTAGCAGGTTGTGCTTTTTTTTATTTCTAGTAAGTGCAAAGATGTCACCGTTCGTGCTCTTCTTTTCTCTCGAGATTTGACATTTCGAGCGCCTTTTGAGCTGAATGATCATTTCCTTGTCAAATTTCACGGCGCTCCAGGAAAGAAAGAAGCGACTGTTGAATGAGTTTTTCCCTCGAATCAGTTAGTGTACTGCCTGCCATTCATCCATGGATGTATCCATCCAGTCAGTCAGCCACTCAGTCATTGAGTATATCGTCGTCGTCGTCGTCGTCATCATCCATTGATCGGAAAAGGGAGGGACACGATATCAAATTGAAGAGGGCAGCTAGTCAGGATGAAAAAGCCATATTCAATACGACTTGACAGATCTTAAAAGTAGGCACTTTCTTTGAGTCGTCCATGTGAATTCTGGATGGAGTTTGATGATGGCACACGGACAGACGACGAGCTCCTCGTTAAGTGGTGGGTGGATCTCTCGGAAGGATATTTGATCGAATTTTCTTGAATTGCGGGGTTTGGGACAAAACAGAATGGCCTGATATTTAGTAAGTTTTTTTTCGGTGTTTGCCAAAATTGATCTCTTCTTTGAGTTTCAAAACCCTCGCATCGGTTGGAGGAAAACAACAAATGACATCCATGGCCGAAATGTCAACCAAGGTGCTTTGATTTCTTTATTCAAGCCCGGAATCAATTGAATATCATTTTTCCGATCCAGTTTCCGACAGCCGACATCGTTCGAAATCAAGTCTGAGTGCTCACATCTCGAGTATTCATGGTAGTAGCAAAGCAAGCTTGCGTGGCCGAAAGAACTGGTGGCTAAGTATAGGGTAATACAAGAAGCTGACGAACTTGAAAAGGAACCCGAATGGGAATTCATCGTCTTCTTATGCTACGGGCATTCCTTGGGCATTGTTGTTGGCTCATTGAATTAGACTCTCAATTGTTCATTTTTTCCGGACTAGTCGAGCCGTTGGTTGAGCGAGAAGAGCAGCAACGAGAACATTGGAGGAGAGGCTGCTTCGAACTTCAATCGGTTGATCTCTATTCCCCCAACAACTCTTCGTTAACTTCTCCATCCATGATGGCTAGGTAGATGGTTCAAAGGGTAGATATGTAGATAGATAGATAGATAGATGGATGGATGGTCTCCTCAGATTCCAAGTGTTGACAAACGCCTTGATTGGGGAATGCATCAAGGCATGACAAAGATCGAGGACAGTCTGACTTGAGAATAAAGAGTATCAACTAATGAGGGGGAGGCAAAATGTTTTGATCAAGAGTCTACAAACAATTTGGACTCTATGTCATTGTGTTTTACTTGCGTTTTCAATCTGTAGCATTTCTTAACATGGTTATTGGATTTTTCGATGGCTCCATCCACGTATTGGTATGGCTGTATCAGACCTCAGGTTCTAAAACGTTGGACTTTGGATATGATCGAGCAAATATCACAGAAAGCGGGTTCACATCATTTCATGTTGGTGTTGGTGAAAAGCAGGGGTCGGCAACCACTGGGCCCAAGGGTGGTGGTCGTGGGTGGGTCCAGGAGCTGTGGGATAAGTACAAAATAGTGGGCCCCAAGAGCATCCATAGTTCTGTACTGATGGGCCCAGAGATCTTTGGTAAAAAATATGTGGGCCCCCATGAACTTACTAGGATCTGTTTGGAGGGCCCCTGACTACGAAAAGTGGAATTTGGTGGGTTTTGACCCAAAAGCGGTTGCCGAGGCCTGTTTTAAGGGGACAACCAATCGGAAAGTTTTATTCCAAAGAAAGCATGACCAACCAAAAACAATTGGAACAAAGAAGAAGCACCACACACTTAATTTCAACCGTGAACCACTACATTGTGCAACCAGGAAGGTAATAGCATCCCTGAAGTTATTTAAGTTTTTCTTAGTAATGAATGGTGTATTGCAGTTCTACTCTACACTCTAATTTCTGTTACGAGCGATTTTCTTATCGCTCTTTCATTTGAGCTTTCAATTTCCACACTTTTAACTTAATCTAACTTAACCTAATCTGTATCTTAACGAAATTGTGTACACAGAAAATTTCGCAATTTTAGAATGCATCGAGTCTTGTATACTGATACATAACATCTTTTTCCCGTAGTTTTAATGCCCGGGGTGGTACAATGCCACATTCCTACCCTGGCTCTCGAGAATCATTTTTGACACGGAAGCAACTCCTCCTTGGACTTGTTTGTTATTAGAACACTCCATCCCACCATTACCCCCATTCACTCAAGACGAAATGCCGGTGGACAGACACCCCTATCAAGTGGAGCTGAAAATTGCCCGCAATGTTTGTCTGTCTTGACTTTCTGGAATGCCAGTCCCCGTTCTCGAGGACTCCTACTCCCCACTAACCCTCTCTTCTACTTCATCTTCCTCAAGATCATCATCCAAGGATGGGGCAGGGAAAATATCTCACGGAATGAGGAGAGTGGCGCTTGGAATCCCGAATCATAGTGTCCGATGACAACGAGGATTATGAGGAGGTTCATCATGATGATGATTACCATCAGCCAATCATCACTCTCTGGGTTGGGTTGCTCCCAGAATCTTGGGGGAACGGAACGTGTTCATCCTGTTTCGCGTGGCCTCACCGCCGCACCCTGTTGCTCTTCGTTGAGAGAACCTCATCTACCCGGTAATTCAATCCGAACAAAAACGACTGGACGACCAGTCGTCCGTTTTTTGCTTCTTTTTTCTCCAAGATTTTTCCGTGGCAAGTCCTGCGATTTGGTGCTCTCTCCCTCTCACACACACAAAAGAATACTTAGCATTTTATTCCAGACTGGAATCCTCTTCTTTTTTCATCCCAAATGAGTCCTTTTCAACAACTACTGCTCTTAAGAATGTGTATTGCAGTACAATATATATACTGTACATACTCATCCGCTTTGCATACGTACTACACATAAGACTACGACGGTCGATGAACGAGATTTGGAATCAAAGAGGCAGACGAACAAGAAAGAAAGAAGAATCCAGGAGAGCTTTGAGAAAAGCTGCCAACCTCAAATAGCCAGCCAAAAGAATTACATGTACACTTGGGTAGGCGGGTGGTGATTTTTTGATCCCAATGCTTTGAGAAGAAACTCGCCTGGATTACAAGGCCAAGATAAGCCAACCAAAGACGAAGCAAAAGAACTTCATCATTTTCCCATTCCATGGCAGTTGTCCTAGCCCATTGTCATAGAGGCAAACTTTATGGGGGGGGGGGAGCTAAGGCATCACATGTACGAACAGTCTTATTCCAGTACATAGAATAAGATCCCCTGCACACGGGCCATTGAGGCGTTCATCGTTGGTTTTTGTCGCAAATTCCATAGCTTTGTAATCTCTATTCAGGCAAATTGAGGAAGCGATCTAATCCTACCCAGACACAAAGCTCTGTTTAGAAAACAACCATCCCAGGGATAACATGGTTTGAAACATGGTAGGTACGTATATTGTGTGAATTTATCCTAGCCTTACTATGTCCAGGAGTTTAATACACAATTAACAAACATTTTTTGTTAATTGCCTTACTATCAAATAATGCGTCCCATCGCAATTCAATGGCAGATAATGAAAAGACTCGGGTAATGCGAAAACGGTTTCCTATTGAATAGAATATAAACGAAATAATTGTAAATACAAACCTGTCTTGAGTGGCTCGAACTCTCGAATGTTAAAAGGACATTGATTCAAAGGGCGTTCGGTAATGAAAGTATGGTGATTGGAGGAATAGTCAGTCTTATTAAGGCAGAAAATGAAATGTAAAATGTTGGTATGGAGAAAAGGGGATTGACGGAGAAAGATTGAAGACAAAGAGAGTAAAACGGGGTAAACAAAAATCCACACTTATCGCCTTGTAAAAAAAGACAGTTAGTAGAGATTTGCCCACATTCCGCACAAAAAAATCATAAAGAACGTAAAGAATCATAAGATTGGTTGGGATTGTGAGAACACACTCGTGGCCCTCAGTGTCTCATTACGATTTGAAAGAAACATCCCGTTGGGGCTTGAAAATCCATCTTGCGCTTCAAGAAGAACATTTTGAACCGGATGATGTTCACGATGGGGAAAAAAGTTCCCAGCCTAATTCAGAGTTCGTTGGTTCGAATGCATTTTTATGTATCAACCATACGTACGTGGTAGCTGGCCGTGTGCATGCGTGCTCTGGCCAACGACATTCTCCGTCTTCAATGAGATCATGGTGGCTCCCTTCCTTCTTTCTTTCTTTCTTTCTGCTATCTTCCTCTCGTTGTCTCTCTTGGCTCTTGGGCTCTCCCCCATCATAAATAATCACTATGGTTTGGCAGGCATGAGCATTATTCACTTGATGCTGTCCAATCCCACAAGAGCCAACAACAGCCAATGTCGCACTGTTTAAGGAAGCCCGAGCGGCGCCAATTTCAACCATTTCAAGCCAATCACCGGGAGGTGAGGCCTTTGAAGTATCTGATTGTGTGTATGTGTGTGTGTGTGTGTGTGCTCTTACAAGAGGGCCCAACGTACCCAACGGCAATATCTTGGTTAAGGCTCAAAGTTGTCTCGGAGAATGCGAGATGTGGGAAAATTGGTGGCCACTCAAATGATTGCATCCATCGAGAAGATCGGCAGGAACCAAAGCCATCAATGGCAAGAAAATGGAGATCTTAATGACAATCTTGGCCAACGAGGACTGTAGGTGATCAGGAATGTGGGTTCAAGTTGTCTCAGAATGAATGTAAACGTATTAAGTTGATCTGGCGTATTAATATTCCTTTCCTTATTTTGTCTTGATCAAGATGCACGAACAAAAGATGTAACTTTCACAAGGATTGCACTTTTTACACTTAATTCAAATGAACAAGGCCAGCTGGACGGGTACATCCGCAATCATGGTCAAATAAATGACTTTGGCTTTGTTCATCACGATTAGAGTGACAACGAACGGTATGCAATCAATGACATCTGGGTTACATGAGCAGTGAGAACTCCTGCGAGAAATCAGGCATGACAAGTACAGTTGGCGTCCAACCCGATGATCAAGTGAGCCATGGAATGGGCTTCTTGTCCAAGTTCGAGTATTGCCCGAGGATGGCCCAGATGGATTCCGGCTTCTGGGGGCAGAAAATAATAGATGGCCCGAACATGCTTATGTTTCTCGAAGAATGAGAGCAAAACGAAGGCACCGCCATCCGCATGTGCATTTTGCATGGTCTCCTCCGTTTCGAATCCACATTACGTCTTGGCCATTGTATGTATGTGAGCATGAGACGATGATTGGGTTTCCTTCCTGTCAAGTTCTCTGTTCTGTCTTTCTCTTAGTCACCGAGTCCCAAGTGATATTGATGCCAGATTTTGGAGTGCTCTGCTCTCCGCCTCACACACTCATCACACTCGTTCACGTGGACTCGAAATGGCTTAGACTTCGGATGCATGGTTTGGCCAAGTTCTCAGAACCACACGATTTGTGATTTGCACTCACTCACTCACTCACTCACTCACTCACACGCGCTCGTTGAACAAAGACAGATGAGCAGTTACGTAGTAAGTATCTGCAACATATGGGTACCTTTTCTCAGAGACAACAGAAAACGACCAAAATCTGAGAGGCTCTCATCGTCGTCGTCATTGTCATCCTCCCTCCTCCTCTTGCTTCTCAGAGACCATAAAAATCAATTTCACATCCAACCTTTAGGAAGCAGTCACTGCATGCGCATACTGTATCCCTCCTACTGGAAGACTTCCCGATGAAAAAGATGATTGTTGGACGAAAGGCATCGGTAGGGCACAACAGTCATGAAGGTTTAGCCGCTTCATCAAAAGGACCTCAAAACCTATTTCCTAAAGGTCACCAACGGACAACTCCAAAGTTCCCAGGCTTGAGGGTTGATCGTCGGCAAATCCGAGGGCCCCTGTGAACCTGCTTTCATTTCCGAGTCAAGCCGCTCCCAACCACCAAATTGAACGACTACTGTACCCAGATTCATCAGAATACGTGCGGGTCTCAGATTTTGATGTGCCTCACGATCGATGGTTGAGCCCAAATGATCTTGCCATTATTACCTGTGGGCTAACTTGCATTCATGGCTGTGATTAGCGGCCACTAGGAATCCAAATCAAACGCCTACGACGACGGATTTTGACACAAGTTGGCACAGTTCCACACCCAAGGTGTTTTTACTTCATATTTTTGACAGCCATTTGCACGTGCATTGAATGGCGATCAAGGTTGGCCATATAATTGCTCGGCTCATTGATGAGTCACGATGAAATGCGAAGCAAATGATCACGAGGGTCTTCTCCTTTATCCTCGTCCTTCCCATGTCAGGTTGGTTGAGAATTCTGAATCAGTCAACGATCAAACAGATCGAACTTCTCATGTGAAGCTGACACCCATTCTTGCACTGCAACGCTTTTGAATCCCAGAACAATACCGTTCACATCACATTTGTCGTCGTCTTCATCATCATGATCATGATCATCATCTCACCGATATGTCGCTTCGTTACTCGAGTGTAATGAGTGTGGCGAATGTGTACCAAATGGCGCCAGAAAATAGCTTTCTCGTTGGTGAGGTAACATTCCAGAGCAGATTAAGCGATCCGCCTCCTTCCATTCCGTGTTGCTGGAGCTTTCATTGAATCCGTGGTGCAAACTCACGCTGAAGCGAACGGACTAAAGACAAAGAATTGATTGGCGGACACCTAAAACTCGGAGGGATCTTTCAGTTTCAAATCGGAAATCCAGTGCACTTTGGCTTTGTCAAAAAAGTCAAAAGTAGCCACCATTCAGCTTCCGCAAAACGACTACAGTAGGAACGTATGTCGACGAAGAAGAAGAAGATGGAAAACGCTTGGAAAATACAGAATTTGAGTTTTGATGTTACCCATGCAAAGTGATGAGTCAAGCAACGCTTGTTAAGAGAACTACTACGAGGCAGAGCAATCGGACAAAGACGAATGCATTTGTAGGCCGTCCCAATCCTGCTCGTGCACACGTCGTGTGGGGTGTCATCTTTGTCCAAATTGCACCAAGATGATGCAATTTCCCGAATCAGACCATAAACGCGAGTAAGCTCCTCCACGTCAGTCAAGACTCCAAGTCTCATCCATGGCCTTCCTGATTGGCGTGGAACCATGATTTGTCGGATGCTCGTTCTCCTAATTCCCAGTACTCGTCTATCCATACATTCATAACCTTTGTGGACAAGTTTTACTTGATGTTTTTCGGTGGAAGAAATTAGTCTAAGTGTGATCAAGCAAAATCAACTCGGATTTATGTCTTCCGTCGTCATCTTTCTCGTTCTCGTCGTCTTTTCATCTTCAAACCCGACAAACTCGTCGTTATTGTTATTGTTGTTGTTGTCGTTGTGACCGTTCCCAAAGTCCCGAAGTACGATCGTTGACAAGAGCTGAAATTGGGCGCCTGAAGTTCTTTCTTTTCTTATTCTCGAGAAGATGACAGGATCCAATTGATCATGGACTACCATTTATTCTAGTTCCTTGGACCTTGGAGCGTGCGTGGATGGATGAATTAGCCCGAGCAGAACCGACAAACACTCACTTACCTACACATGCGTCCTATTGCTCCTACTTTATTCACTTGCGTTATCAGTCACCTCCACTATCACATGTAATTGTGGACGGCCGGCCAGTCAACCTTGGAGTTGAATTAACGAGAACAATGCATCTCAACAAATCTCTTAGGGAATCTTTTGTTGGCTTTCACCTCATGATCGACGACCGCCATTGATTACCATCCACTTGCGTTTGTTGATCATACTTAAATTAGCCAAAGAAACCACTCAAAGACCCGATTCTCCCACGAACAACTAATTTCGAACGAAAAAGGTGTCTCCTCCTCGTTGTTACTTGGAGATGAGAATCCAGATGATCCACATTTCATCAAATCGACGACAAATCGCCTCTTTTATGAGCAAATGGATGGCTTTGTGCTCTCCAGATTATATCAGCAAAATTACATCTCATCTCTGTTGTAAAATTTGTGGTCGATAGAATCCTCTGAAATGATGTGCATTGCTCGCTGAACTCGTAAAACGTGATCCGTCGAATCGCCACAAAGCCGCATTTAGCACTCTGACTGACTGACTGACTGACTGCATTTGTGGACGATGTCTGATCTTATTTTGGCCATTTGGACGGTCAAATGTATTTGCACATCTTCGAGCTAGGAGAGCCAATCTTTTCTTAGGTCAAAGATGATTGAGAAACCTCTTTCATAACGTGAATTTTGCATGAAGAAGCCCTCCAGGGATTTAGTGATCTTGAACGCACACCGATCAAGGATTTCAATTCGAGGAAAGCAATCAATATAAGATGCACCAGCGTTTGATGACCTTGGATCGAAAACGCTCTCAGCATACTACATGTACTGGCAACTGTTTGATTATTTCAAGAAATAAATGCTCGCGAGAAGGATTCCAATTCGGTTTCCTCTAATTCCGTGGACTACTTTCGTCAGACAAAGAAACAGTCCCTAATTTCCTGCAACGTCTGATAATTGATGGCTAGAGAAGTACTAAGGTTAGTGAGTTACGCAGGGAGCCATCCACTAGATACGAGTTCATAGTATTCATTGAGTTCATGTACACTCGCTCCAATTAAGGCGCCCTTGCACTTCACTAGAACCTTGAAGATCAAAACTAGGCCTTTTTCTTATTGGTTTGGATTGGTAGAAGCATCAAGGCTCTTTTTAAACTTTCACGGCCATCTTCAATTATATCTGGGCGATCCTCGCGGGGGTCCAAACTTACCCTCAAATCTCTGTAACGATCCAAAGTCAATGGAAGGTAAGTAAGTGAGTAAGTAAGTCATAATTAGCAATTTGGGTTAGAAATGGATCATCATAATTACCCCCTGTGATCCCAAGGAGTGAGTCTTCCTTCTTCCTCGCTCTATTCTTTCTTTCCGACTTCCATCATTTACTTCTAGTACGTACCGTAGTTGGAAGTTTCAATGCACACTGACACTACGTATATCTGACTAGTGCACTCTCACACATACAAGTCACTTGGTCGTTGACTCTGTGATTGTCAAGCGAGGTACCAAGTACCAACGCAAAGAAGCTGGTGGGCTTCATCTCATCCATCTATCCGACCAACCAACCAACCAACCAACTATGTAGAGGTACGTTCCTACGAACATAGATCGTGTGAAATTGATCCTAATGGCCTGCCAACATGACAAATTTCCAAGGAGCCCTTCATATTCTGAGAAAATCAGAATCCAACTCCAGCAGCCCTTGAACTGTAAAGACGGCAACAATGTCTTTGCACGAGGACAGATCGATCTGTTACAGCTCCTGAAATCCGGAGTGCAAACGGTCAGCCGGTTTGAATTCCACTGATGTACGTCCATTCAAAGAGTTGAATCGCGAGGGTCCCTTCGTTCCACGTGATTGATCTCGATTCTTTGATTTCGGACGATTTTTCCAACAGTGGATCGATAGGAGAAGTGAAAGGTAGCGAGAATTAAATGAGCAAAAAAGATCATTACCAGATTTGAATTCTCTCCCGAGGCAGGCTTGAATCAACCAGACCACACTGAGATTCACACACCTCAGACTAATACTACACTGCGGCTAGTGGTTGATTAGTGTGACTTCTTCTCGTTCTAAGTGAGATATCTAGAACGGGAAAAAAATGAACGCGGCGAGTTCGTTTGGTATGCATGACGCCCGCGCGTTTCTTCCTTCACAGTGAGGGTTCAAGAGTGTGTGTGTGTTTATTTGCTAGTACATAACGTACACTCCATGGAGTATGTATGTAGCTTGTGTGCTACCAGTTTGCTACAATTAGGCACCGTACGTACGTGAGGCATGGGAAATTGATTCAGAGTTAATTATAGGCTTTGTTTCAACTTTCAACCGACCGAGGGATGAACAATCATCCCATGCAGCTTTTCCTTTTCCTACCAAGCGCTTTAGGGAAGAGCAAATTTCAATACAACAAAATGAAGAGTGAAGAAAGAAGTGGTAATGACACAATGAGGATCCAAAATCAGGATGATCATAAGTGGAAATGGAGCATGATCAATCTGGGACCTGGGAGCAACTTGGAACACCACAAACAATCTATTGCAGTATCTGAGACGGGAATCCAATTCGCTTTCTTCCGTCACATTCAGCCTTAATTGGAAAATGGGGAAGGCTGAAAAGCTTTGGGTTTGCCATTGTTTCATCGTTCTAGATCTGAAAGAATCCTGGTTCGTCGAGTGAAATGGAAAATGCTTTCACCCTGTAAAAAATTGCCGCATTGCTTTGATGGATTACGTAGTTTCGAGTTGCTCTGTGTGTTTAGAACGTGGTTGGTCCGCAGTGTGTACACGGCTTGGTCCTTTTTTGCCATCCAGGAGTTCTTCTATCCTTCTCATTTCCATTATCATCTATGCCTCTTCACCATCATCAACTTCAATAATTTAGACCCACTTCGAACAAGTCCTGGTGGCAAGCGGCGTTGCTTGTTGGATGGAGAGAGAGAAAGAGGTCGAGCTGGAACGGACAACTCTCCACTATTTGCTGGGACAAAATTTGAAGGGCCATACTATGGCAGTCTACATTCCCACGTACCTAGGAACCTTCAAGACCACCCACGGGTGTCCTTCGTCTTTGTATGGAACAATTTTACAATTTCAAATGCCAAACCATTTGGGGTTCATGAGGTACCAACGAACGAACGAATAAAGAAAGCAAGTGAAGACAAACGTTTCCTTGTGATGTTGATCCATCTCACACTCCCTCTGTACTATCAGATCAAACCAAGTCCATTTTATTGAACGATGGGTCGTGTGACTTGTTTATGTGCAATTATATCCAACATATTTCAATGCACACATACTAGCATCAAACAAAAAAATTTAAGTGGCAAGAACGTTCACCTTGTATTTTACTTATCCAACTAGAAGAGGATCTTTCCCGTTCTGGTCTTGTTCCAACTTTGTGTTCATCGTAGTCTTCTGAGGAACACCGACAAACATCTACAGTACCTGCATCCACTGGCAGTTTTTCTTCGTCTTCGTCTATTACTCTCACTACTTTGGTTCCACGACTGTTAGCTAGCTAGCTAGCTAGCTCTACACTAGCACGGGCAGCGAGGCCACAAGGCTCTTCCTTGAGGACTCGGGCTGGACGCTACCTGGGGTCCACCCAATGGTGCCGTTCATTCATCGCGTGATACATCCATCAAAGCTTGCCATCCACTTTGCTCTTGGTCGTCGGTCGGCCTCAGGAGTGTCCCATCCGAGAGCATGAAACTGCCCGCCCACTACCCAACGCCAACCAATCCACCCGAGAAGTAAGATACTGGCTCAGTGGGTTCACCACTATACAGTACATAGGGATTCTAAACACGTAGTACACCGTTGACGCTGGAGAATGTCATAAACCCGATTCCATTCTTCTCGAGGGTGTACTCCACACGGAGGTGAAGCTACGGTAGAACTGAGCTGAGCGACTACAAACTACCACTCTGAAAAAGGATAAAGGAGGCTTTTTTCCTTCGAGGTTCTCGAGCTCTAAGATCCATTCAAACGAGGACTTTGTCGACGAAACTTGACTGGAGAGGACGAAGACCACAAACCAATTACGAGAGGATCATCGTAGCTGGATAGGATAGGCTACCCGGGCATGTAGTTGTTCCCTTTTTCCTTACTCTTCATTTTTCCACGGAAGGGACAAATTCGTGATGTTTAGGCCGATAAAACCATTCCGAAAGGCCAGTCAGAGGAAAGGGGCGCCCTAGAGCCAAGCTCGAGATGGCTTCTAGACGACAAAGGCTGCCTACACATGGACATACGTGCGTACTTACAGTTAATGACTATAGTCATGTCATACTAGGACATTTTTTTGTTAAAGGCTTCCAATAAAATTGGATCTTCACTCTGAAAAAGGCCTGCCGACTGCAGACGAACTCACTCGATTGAGCTCAGTCAATCATATACGTATGTCGTTTCAAATGCTAGTTTATCATCGTGGGTTCATGTCTTTTTCGGCTTCCCTACGTCCCCAAAAGCTCCCGAATGTGTCTGTTCCATTGGTTTTTTTTTGCTTCTCCACTCCAAGACATTGGTGTTTCCTTCTTCCTTCTGCCTCTTCACCTCCGTTGTTCATCTAAGTCAGACATGCCATCTCCTCCTCTTTTCCTTCCTCGTCTTCTTTGGTTAGTTCGTCTTTGGTCCCTCCTCCACCTTCTCTACCTTCTTGCTTTTCATTCTCTTGATCCAAAGTTTTTCTTCTTTCTTCTACTCTCCCAAGGTTCTCGGAACAAACACAAGCCAACAGAGAGCGGTAGTTCCGTCTTTTACCTTCTTCTTCTTCTATTTTTTCTTCTTCTTCTTCGCCTCCTCCTCCTCTTCCTCTCTTCTTCCTTATTTCTCTGAAGTTGGCAGAGCACGTCTGGGGATCCTCCAATGATTCTCAAGTTTGGTCGATACCTCCTTCTCCTTCTCGTCCTCCTCCCTCGTTGCGTCTCTTCTTCTTGGTGCTCTTTCCTCCTCACTTCCTTTCTTCCTTCCTTTTAATGCATTACCGGCGATGTTCTCCCTAGAGACTTATCACACCATGAGAACCAGAAAAGCCCGAGTGGAACGCACGAAATTTCTTGCTTCCTTTGGGTGGTTCTTTTGACTTTGAAATAACCTTCACCTCATAAGGAAAGTTGAGCTCTATGTAGGTCTTTACCAAGACCAGGCCGGCAAGCAGGACAGTTGTCCCCAAGATTTGAAGTCCATCGCTTAATTCCAATTTCTCACTCTATTCTTTTTTTCGTATTCCAAGAACGGAAAAACTCGATCTTGTCACTCTTTTTTGGAGTAGGAAGTAAATCCTGAGCTTAGAGTTCTCGGGAAGTTGGAACTCGAGGAAACTGCAATCACTGCACTCCTGGTACCTTAACATGATCAGTGGTTCAAAATTAAGATGGTTCATCTTTCCTAACCCATGCGACTCCACAATGGTTTTCTTGACGAGCCTTCTTTTGCGCGTTGATGTACAGGAGAGATCAACCTACCTGGTCTATATTCTTCTACGTCAACACCCACAGTACTATAAACATCGATGATGATAATAATGATGATGATGATGATGTATTTTTCATGACTTTGAAATAGCCTCTTCCTGGGCTCCAAATCATTCCCTGTTCGGGAAAGCTGAAGAGGTGGCTCTCTTGTTTCCTAACTACCTCGTCGCGAATTACCTACAATCCCGGAACTGCTGCAATAAAAAGGATGTTATCATGCAATCTCGACATTAGTGCAAGTTTGCTCCTATCCACTACTACTACAGGAGAGGTGATGTTGTTGACGGCTACGGCGACGGCACTATTTCCACTGGCATGCTTTCAGTCCTTGCGGTGCTTACCCCTCGAGCTTGCGTTGTTCCAATTTGTTTTGACATCATCCATCGCTTTCAGAGAGAGAAAAAGAGAGAAGAACGCAACAACGCCCGTGGAACCACCACCATCCTAGACTAAGAGCCCAGGATACGAAAAACCATATTTATCTTGGTTGGAGTGGCAAGTTAACTTGCGAGCCAACGGGTTGAATAGAGGCAACACACACACCACCATCTCCAAAGCAACGGAGCAACCAAACCACGTAAAGGGTGGGGAAATTCTCCCAATGGATTGAGAGGAGAAAGCCCCAACTGATAGTTACACAAGCAAACCTCCTGCAGTAAAATGATTATCACACAGATGCGTGACTTCCTATCGGATAACTCAATCCGTATACCTCTATACTCAAAACTCCAAAATCAGCACAGTAAAAGCCTTTTTTTGAGCAGGACCTACCTGTTCTATACTGGTGACTATGCAAGCACTTTGGATTTTTTTTAACTTGTGACCACGCACAAATCCAATTACCTGTCTTTTGCTTTCGATGGCGACGATTCTGGAATGGCAGAATTGTCAACGAACTGCTTGTGATGAAACTGCATGGCACATCTAGTACATTGAATGACAATTGTCAGATCTCAAGACATCATTATATTGTCTAACACGAGTGAAAAAAGCGCCAGAAACTTTGACGAGGGGTGCATGCATCATCTAGTTTTCTAGTTTCTCATCATTTGAAAATTGGTACTTGAGAGTTTCACGCCTAATGAAAGATAATTTGTTCGAAGAACCGGAGGCGAGGAAACAACGATCATTAAGAGCGTTGTGATCTTGTGATCAAATCCCCCTCTGCAATTCCCTTCTCTTAGAACAGGTGAACCTAGAGGGTTGGGAATTGATTCATTTGAAGCACATCCCTTGATCCTGAAAGTCATCCCTCAGTATGATAAGAATGTGAAGCAAAACATTTCTTTGAAACCGGAGACTTTTTGTTTAGTTTCTTCGTACCAAAATGTTGGTGATAACTGATAAGAGTTGAAAAAAAAAAGAACGAGTTCATAGCCAGCGAGAGATAGGGTCTTTTAAAATGAGGGATTCGTTCTTAAGTGTGTCCGAGTTCCAAGAAATGGACGAAAAAGCGAACAAATTGATATTCTGAGGGACGTTTCAAGGTCAAATAGGACCTGACTCAAATTTATTTATTCGGAAACATTAATAAAACCTCATTACTGCTGTTCACATCTTCAAACAGTTCATCTGACTTTCATCGTGAAAATTTGCGAATTTTAGGTATTTGCCTTGATCGACACAATATGGTTGAGCTGAAATTTCCCGGGAAATCTCTCGAACTTTTTGGACGACCTAAACTCTACTGTAGAATTAATCTGTCCATTCGTAGTGTTTTCAAAACAAGGCGCAGAACTCTCGGGTTCTGTTCGAATCGATATGGCAGATGTAAAAGTGTGATAAGACCCGACAGCACAAAGGAGACCAGAAATATGCATGCAGTGTACATGACGAAAGTGAACGACGAATCTAATCGGTATTTAACCATAAGAATACAAAAGGGCATGTTTCTAATTCCATGTACGCTCAAAAACATTCAACCGACTGAAAAATCTAAAAGTGAAAAGGATGCCCTATTCACAACAATGACGTTGTTTATTGTTACGCATAAACCTGAGTTGTCTTTACTTTCAACAAATTTTCAATCTCTAATGAAAATCACAAAATCCAGAGCTCAGTTCTTCGTGCCTCCCAGCACATGCTCATATTTGTTTATTGCATTGTTGGAAAAAGAAAACATCCCCAACCCTACAATGCCAATACTGAACAATGCAATCATAATTACAAGAAAAGAAGGCAATGGATAAGGGCTGTCTTTGCACTCTTACGCGATTAAATTAATCCGCAAGCAAGAAACATCAATCAATCCTTATGTTCATACATCCAGCCGACGGTTATCAAACCAAGTTGTCGGGTTCAGGGGCTTTCAAATCTAGATTCAGATAACAAAAGGGATATCTGTCTTCACGTTTTTGGTTGCCCTTTTTTCTCCGCATTTCCATTAATTGGCTCTCATATACTGCTCTGGAAGGTATGAGTGTCTCAAGATACTCTGTTATCCCGGCTTGTGTCTTCAACTCATCCCTATTACCTATTATTCTTCATGCTCTCCCTGTTCATCATCCTTCTTTAAGGGCTTTGGAATGATCATTGAGCACCTGGCCATCGAACCCACCTCGAATAGCAGGCTTCAACCCGTTTTCCGATCCATCTCAGCTTCTGTGTGCTCACTAGGTGAACTGCGTACTCGGTAACCTGGCTAAGTGGCTATTCATGATGCCATCTTCTTACGTACAGTAGCTGGTAGTCTCATGATAAGTAGATTGGCTGACTAGGATTGGTGTGTTGGAACTTGGAACGTGCGTGTCTCACTTACTTACGCACCGACGTTTGTCGTCACTCGCTCATTGTTGGACACACGTTTCTTGGCACTATTAATTCAATGTACCAGGGGCTTAGAACACACATGGCTGGTTTCTTGGGTGAGAGCATGATGAGCATGAGATCATACATCGGCGTACTTGACCGACAGACCGGGTGTTTTTCAGCTTCTCGACTGCTCCGAAAGGCTTGTGGATTGATTCACTGGGAAGCGCTCCATGACCAAGTATGAGATCAGGTTCAGCAGATGCTGTTGACCACTTTGTTTCTCGAAGAAGGATGCTCATTTTACTCGAATAGGCGCTATCTCCTTGGGTCTTGCGTGCACCCGGTGTGTTTTTTAGCCATTACCTAGTAGTACTAACTAGAGGATGGTTGTCCTTCGTCGTCAATCCAATCTGCGGGATCCATCCGTCCATACGATGACATACCTTGAGCTTCTTTGGGAGTGACTCGCTTGAGATGAAGCTCGGCCATCATCTTAACATTCCGCCACCGGATACCAAGTGGTTGTTATGTTGGTTGTCCCGGCCACCAAGATGTTTCAAAACCACCTTTGGGGGCAGCTGGAGGAAAAGCCAGATAAGAAGAGCGGACGTAAACCCGAGATTGGAGGATTGAGAAGAACGCGCAGATCCCCCACATCAAAGACTAACCACAGAGACGGTGGGCTCATCAAGATGACGAGCTCATCATCTCAGCCATTGAATCTGCAGCTGAAATTCTAGACCCTTTTTCGGCCAGAATTTCAAGTTGCCGAGGTTTTTTTTTTCTCTTTTACCGTTTGGATTCATTGAATGTTGGTTGCTCTGAATTCATCCTTTGTTCGAGACGAGTGGCCGTTCAATCGGTTTGGCTCTCTCGTGCTTGGTGATCCTCTTTTGAAATCCACTTTGGGAAGTGACAAAATCATGTTTCTTTAGTTAAGCCTTCAATCTCCAATTGACTTGGAATGTGCTCAACCACTCTAAGCCACTCTTTTAAGGAAAATCTTTGGACGACTTGACATACAAACCCCCCTCAAGAACATTCCTTCTCCCGAGTTGAAGCCTGATTGAGAGTTAGATTGATTCATAGACGAACAAACGCAATTTGCTGCAACAAAACGGATCTGATCGAACTCGTGCGTCTGAATTGGGTCAATGCTCCTCCATTTTCTCGCCCTCTTGAAGTTCGAGAGTGAGTATTGGCCCTGTATAGACACAACTATTGCAACTGCAAATTTGCAAATTAGATTTATGAGATTTTTCAATCAACCAATACACATGCGATGCGGCTGCAAGTGAAACTTGAAATTTTAATCTCCATTGGATTTCGGCGTTGGCGGCAAAATTTTACAAAATTTTACTATCTGCTTGGCTTTAATTAGGAATCGAGTTAATTGTCTGATCTGAAAGCAATCTTCAACGGGTTAGAGAATATAGCAGCTATCTCGAATGCATCGGTAATTTGGCCCCTCAAGCTGATTTAGGACTAGGATAAGTCACTTTTTATTTCAAAACCGTAGCATCAAAGACAATTTTGTAAAGGGAGAGCTGTAAAACATGAATAGATTGATCTCTAGTATCTAACGTACAATAATTGTCGGAAAAGCAAGACATCAACTCTTTGAAGCATTTAGTGTTGGTAATTGAGTTAAGGATGCGGGTTTTGAAAGGAAGAAACAGGCAATTGATTGACTGCGTACATCAAGGGTCGGCAAACAGTGGGGTGGGGCCCACATGTGGACTCAATAGTGATTTTTGGTGGGCCCAAGAGCTTTGCACATAAAACAAACTAGTGGCCCAAGAATCATCCATTGTGCTGTGATTTTGGGTGATCTGTGATCGTTTATTTGTGGTCCATTGTAACAGTCCTGGCCTGAACCCATCAGCCTATTTGGTAGGTACCAAATTAAACAATATCAAGTTTGATGGGCCCTGACCACGGTTGAATCGGAGAAAAACCCGCCCTGGTTTCGTTCTTTTTTTTATTTTTGGTTTCGTCGATCTTATTCTTATACTATTATTACCTCTTCATTTTATCTTCTTCATGTTGGACCACCTCATCATATCACAACTGAGATTTTGACGATATGTGACACATTAATGACTAGAGGTAGAAAAAGAGGCAAAATGCCACTTGCACCAAAATTCGCTACTTTTAGCCATTTTACTCAAATTCAGCAATTTTTCGTTTTTTTCGCAACAAACAGCAACTTTGGCATTTTGTTGTCTCGATCACTGGAGTCCTGCGGGATATTATTCGAATTATGTATTTGACATTCACTGTCACGTGAATTTAAAGGACAAAAAAAAGAGAGAAAATGCGCAACAGTAAATTCCTCGTTTCGAAACATCTTTTGTCCCTTATTTAAGATGGCATATTGCAAAAAAGATATTCATGCCAATGCAGTAGTCGGTCACGGATTGTTTGTCCCCACCTTTTTCCTCCTTGGTCTAGTGTCAGCACACTGCTTTTGGTGGGAAATTTGAAACACTACATTTGAACGCAAGAAATAGAAGCCAAAAATTGTATTAGCCTACAAAGCTCCAAAATTGTGCCAGTACTTTACACATCTCTAGTAACGATTCGAGCACTATAATAAGAGATTACGGCCATAAAGTGCGCCATCTAGCGGATTTCATGCAGCAACAGCTCGCAGTTCCCACGATGCACATAGTTTTGAAGGTTGCAACGATCATTCATCAGTTTTGGACAAACTAAAGTGCCTAAAATGTTGATGGCGGAACTCTAAACGGAACTTTAAGTGTGTTTTCTAATGAATTTTAGTATAGAGCATGCCTGAATTATCTTTTCAGTAGTCAGGTTTCCATGCCAATTTGAAAGGGATTTTACCAATAATTTCAACCAAAAACCACCACAGGTCCATCAACAAAACTCAGTCAACATTTGAGGCACTTTATTTTGTCCAAAACTGATGGCTGACCGTTGCAATCTTCAAAAATATGTGTATCATGAGAACTGCGAGCTGTTGCCGCATGATATCCACTAGATGGCGCACTTTATGACCGTAATCTCTTATTATAGTGCTCCAGTATCGATAATATTGTCATGATGAATATCGGAAGTGGGCAATCGTAGTTTGTAGGTAAAAAAATGCGGAAAATTTAATTCCATTAATATAGAATATAAGGGGAAAATTAAGAGTATCGACGGATAAACTCCATCTTAATGGATGCAAATTACCGGATTTACCTAAGCACACCCACGTATCAATTATGCACCGTTCTCATGCAAGCTTCGGGTTAAACTGACCAGTGTGTCTTTTTGTCTGAATCAAGCACACTCTGTTATTCTGTACTTTGGGGGAACAGATTCATCTTCCGAATAATGACAGGCTTTATTTGAGGAACATGACGATCATGTTTATGCATCAGATGGGCATTACTTTTACGTCTGCAATTAAAAGTGCGTTTGGCAACAACAGGCTGAGACAGGAAAGTGCCTGTCTCCAAAGCAGCTAGTGCTGCTGCTGCTGCTATTATTATCATTATTATTATTATTGATGTTGTTCCAAAGAAACCCACAGTAGTTGAGTGCGTGTGTGCATCATTAAATACGAATACACCGGCAAAATGTCGGAGTAAGTTTGAAAGTAAGTAAGGGAGCAGCCAAGAGTCTTCATTACCCCTCGGTTGACTACGTTCGAAGCACTTTTATTTTTGCGATTGCCAAGCCCCGACCAACGCTGGTGCAGTTCACCAGGATGATATGTTGATGATGATGATAATCCAAGTTTTAATCGCAATTTCGTATGGTAAAATCAAGTAATAAAATAATTGCAGTGCATTTGATGAGAGAGTCTTTCTCCGTTGGCGAAGATGCATGTGCGAATCACTCACTCGATTGACTTGACGGACTGACTGACAGCTCTCGATCTCGGGATCTCTCTCGCTCTCTCTCTAAAGCCGACTAAATACTAATATTGTGGCATGGTATGTAATCTACATCGTCTCTACATATTCACCGATCCATCGAAAGGCAAAAAGTCACACACACACACACATAAACTCGCTACCTTCTATGATGGCGATATCGGAACGTTCAGTCCTTTTCATGATTAAATGGCGCATAGAACTACTGATATGAACCATATTTATGGCCATGGAAATGCATGCATTCAAGTGCGCTAAAATATAATAATGTCCAAATTTGCCAGCTCGGGGACGCATTAATTGATCCAACATTGATGATCGAATTCAGGCTTTGGGAAGTTCTGGATTCTCGCCTAAACGCCATTGCATTCGTTTACAAAATCAGGTTCATCATCGATTCTGACTGACTCGTGCAATAAGAAGCAGCCATTGGCCCTCGACAAGAGGCGAAATCCATCGTCCTCATCCAACAAGAGTTTGAACGGGTGTGCTAAAACTCCATCGTGTATGGAACTTCCCGTCGAGATTCATTAGCCAAGGAGGGGAACTAATACCTCATGTCAATTACAACCTAACTGCCAAGAATCTCCATGTGTAGGCTAGGCATTGTACAGCACGTACGAAGGGACGTAAGTCAGTTAGAGGACCCAAGTGCCGGGAGCTAAGCGAACCTCCAAATTCACTCGGGTGCAATGAGGTGCCAAGAGGACACCTCTCATATGATGATGCCTTTTTTATTCTTCACCCTTCAATGATTTCCTGCCTCACAAAATGGCAGATACTAAACCCATATATGGCTCCCGACCAATCCCAATTGAAGCGCTGCGAAGGAGCCACATTTTGTCATTCAACATTAAAACGAGAAAGAACCATACCCAAAGAGTTCAATTCAGGGATTATGTCTTGATTTCAATTTCAACAGACAACAAAAATTGAAGTCTTTGATACTTGAAGTGTTCACAATCGAGCTCAACTCGATGAAAAACAATCGGGATATTTATTTCATCTTGCTCCTTTGTTCAGTGTATATGGGGCTCAGTTGCTTCCGGTGTCGACTTCCAAGTCCGGTCGGCTTCACTGCATTCATCTTAGGCATTGAATGATTGGGCCCTCAAGCTTATTTCAATATGGCAAGGTCATTTTGAGCAACCTTTAATAAGAAACCTTGCCATAACATGCATGGACTATTTTACCAAAAAGAACAATGTTGAGATGAGCAATCGCCCGTAGCAGATATTATATTGGCTGTGAATCGCGATGAAAATCAACAAAAGAAGTCGAATTTTAGGAGAAGAATCGCAGAAGCAAGAGAATCTCAAACCTGCATACTGTTTTTCGGTCAGGGACACTTTTTAATGATCATTCTTATCTTTGTCACACTCAATAGCTTTACTAGATGAAGCACGTACTCACTCGTATGCACCACAATTTCTCGAAGATGAAGATGATAATGATGATTGAGGTGGTTGTAGAGCGGCATTTTGTGAACACAATATCATTAAGGTTGGAAAAGACGCTTGTTATATTATGTTATTGACGGCAAATTGAAACGAGGAGCGAGTACTGGGATAAGACGTTTTCTCGTGACCTTGTGGTCAGCACATAAACGGAAACAATCTTGATTATCATTGCATTGTTCGGTCGGACCGATAATTGTGAGAGAAATACGTACAATATTGAAGAAGCTGCTCGGTAATCCTTGATTTGTGTACTATTTCAAGACGCACGACCAACCAGACCACTCACTAACCACCCTTGGTCAGATAGATCACTCTGCTCTACAGAAAAAGAACAAAAAAGGTCGTTCTCAATGATGACAATAAATGTGAATTTCAATGTCCATAGAGTTAACTTTTCAGGGGCCAAGTAGAAGTGTTCCAAAAAAAGTTCATGCACAACATAAACTCGAACTATTCAAAAGTTTTGAAGGCTTGGTCGAATCTTTAAAAGAAATCAGACAAGTGATGCGATTTTTTGTTGGGACACAAACTACTTGGTCTTGACTCTGATGCATTACGATACTAGAAACACTGAAGCATCAAAAAGATGGGAGAAAAGATTGGGCCTAGTCCTCTTTACTCGTTTTAACCACGCCATACAAGTAGAGGTGTACTTGTCCATTAACACTCCCAAATATGCGACGGGAATGAACCTTACTTGGTTCTTGTATCAAGTGCTTATGGCAGCTAAAAAACTTCGTCTCGACGAACAATCTCGCCTTCATTTGCTAGTTATTCATAATTTGGAAGGTCTTGGTCTCCTCTGCGCACGCCTTGGCCATCACTCGATGGTATCTGGTATTTGTCTGTCTGTCTAAGAGCGGATCGATTTGTCTGTCTATTTGATTCTCCACCAGTCCATCTACTTCCTTTACATGCCTATCTTTACCATATGCTTAAATGGTCGAAAAACTCAGTAAACTGCCGTCGATGTTCCAGCCAGTATATAGAGAATGAAATGGAAACGATCGTCAAGTGTACATACGACGACAATGTTTAGCTCCACGTGGTGCAAGGATCGGTGTCTCTTTTCGTCTCGAGCATTGCGATTGAAATACACGCATGAATGCCGCAGTAAAATGCTTTTTATTTCGAAAATTTATGATCTTGATTTCATTGAAAATTAGTGTGAAATAGACTTTGAATGCATTTGTTTTATGATCTTTCGTTCTGACGACGGATTCATATCATCGTTTCCGAAAGATTTGTACAAGTTTCCTTATTTTCTTGTATCTCTTGGTTGAGGATTACATTCCCATGCTTCATCATTAGAGAAGTAACATTTATAGATCTATCTCTTCATGCATCCCCATTTTGTATGTGCTTGGCAAACCTAGTCGGTTCTTGACGGGTTTCACCATATTTGTAATAGTATTCGTCAGTATGCTCCTTATCCGTCCACACGATGTACTGGAATCAAAAGTGCTCTATGGCAATGAACCATGTGATGCATCCCAAAACTCGAGTGTGCCTTCCACATTTGTCAACCACGTTCGGATTGTGGCCAACCACAGGCTGTAAATCGACAAAGACGACTCAATTTGGGGCCAAAAGTCTGGACAGGTTGCTTGTCGCGTCAAAACCCAGTCAATGGTAACGCACCGGAATGCACGTAGGCCTTTTAAAGAGTTCTTTCTACCTATGGATTGTGTCATGAACAAAGTAAAGAACACAACACTGACTAGACTAATGGATTGCTCATGGACGCGTAGATCGAGGATCTTTCTTGTGCTTGCTTCCAACCACCCAACCACTACACGAACGCATGGTTTACATACAGTACCGCGTACACTTTACCCGTAGTAGTGCTCCAGTGGTAGAGGGAGAGCTGTTAGGGGATGAGAGAAAACTCATACTGGAAGAGGCAGGGGCATCTGATCGATGCGATGTAATTGACCCCTTTCCTCATTATGATTGGCTTCATTCAGCCCTGTTTGGTGGGGGTTAGGCTCAATTGACTGAAAAATGAACATGAACCCTGGTGTTCATTGAGAAGACGGAGGAGCCATCGGATGTTGAGAGATAGAGCGACCCGAGCAACCCAATCCAATGCATGCTTTGTTTATTTGCTCCCACCAAGGTGTCACAACGACATAGCCCTACTACCACTGGCTCTCTCTCTCTCTCTCGCCTAATCACATCACCTGGCTACGCCATACGTCAATTCCAATGGAGATTGGTTCGAAAGTTAGCCGATATGGATCTCTTCCTTTGGCCTTTTTTATCCAGAATGAAAAGCGTCATCCAGCTCATCTTCCGTGTGATGTGTCTTGAGGTAGATCGATCTCCCATACCATCACCAATATCGCTCCTGCTCGAGCCACTCAGCCATCTAATGGCTGGCTGCGGTTGGTGGCGATCAATCCTGGATAGAGATAGATAACATCCTTCCTCTTCTTATATCTAGCGATCGTAGAGGACATTTGAACTTGGTTCTGTGGGGATGAAATAAGGCATCGAGATGAGCTACTTGCTCTCCTCAATTGTCTTTGTGATTGCATCCTCGGTTTCAATTGGGGATGAAGCACGCACAAAGTCGTATACTGCTGTATTAACCATATGTGAATTTTCTTTACCATGGGTAAAGATTGGTGTTCAAATCATCCAAGTACATTCTATGGTGGGGGGGGGGACACTTTGTCCAACAAGAAAATGAGAAATGTTTCCGCCTCCTGATAAGAAAAGAGCAATGAGTCTGGCTTTGGAGTTTTATTTTGTTCAAGTGGATAATCTCACCTGAGGAGAGTATTCAAGTTCACATCCTCTCTTTCTCTCTCTCAGAGATTTCTCATTGCTCGTAAAAGCCAGATTTCCTCCGAGCGACAGCTCATGCAGCAGTCAGCCATCTTCCTTCGAACCAACCATCCACCGAGATTTCTCATGGGGGTTACCAATTTTCGTGATGCGTTCAACCATCTCTCCCCAATTCTCTTCACATCATGTTCTTTCTCTCTCTCTCTCTCGGCTTCTTTCACTCTGTCTCTCCGTGGCTCTTGTTCTCTCGTTCTTTGACTCGGTCGTCTTGCTTGGGTGAGAAAAGCCTTGGATTATTGCATGCACAGACCCAGGACAGTAATAGTTGATTTCCTGTTACCTGTTGTTATTGAAGCCAACAGCATCTCCCACAAACGACAACGGCGACTTTGCCAGTAATAACAATAACAACAAGCAAAGAACACTCAGAGACGTAAGGTTTTCTTGCCAACGATCTTATTCAATCTAAGCTCTTTGTTTTGAGCCTTCATCATTTGAAAAGTCGACTGTACATATAACCGTATTCCATGTGTGGAGAAGAGGAATACCGGCATTTGCACAATTGTGGGCATTTTGGCGAGTCAATCTCCGAGGGACATCGAGCAATCGTGTGTTCTTCTTGAAGGTCCCTGCCTGTTCTCGTTCATCATGCATCACGCAAGAATTCGACCTAATGAATAAGTCGCCCAAAGCGCAAAAGCTTCTGCAGATTTTGAGGTGAGTGCAGGGATTCATTAGAATGTTAATTGATGATCCCTGAGCCTGTAAAAAGCCTGGTGACGACCAAACGATCTCACAGATCCCTTGTGCTCACCATTGCCAACCAGCAATGAATGAATCACGACACACTCACTCACTCACCACGAGAGATGGTGTTGGTGTGTGTATATATATGTGTGTTCTCAAAGGCTCGGAAGCCAGCAAATCTCGGGCAAAAAACCCTCATGCTCATGTGAAACCGAGCAATCCAACCCTATCATGCATGAGGTGTCGCCTTCAGCAGACCCTCATCATATGTAGTATGTGTAAGAGGAAGATGGTAAGAAAAATGAAGATCTTGGCGAGCTGATCACGAAAGGCTTTGTTCAAGATTGACACAGGATGCGAGAAACACTCCAGACTTGAGTTGCATTCAAACAAGAAAGAAGAAGAAAAAAAACAGCCATCAGCCACCAATGGGCTACTCTAGTGCTAAGGCTGCCGCTGTTCACAACCCACTTCCAATACCAATACTAATGGGTTCTCGGTGGATCATTGCCACTACTTCCACTAGCGTTATTGTGATCACGATGAATGTAAAAAGTCAATTATTACTCATATAACTAGTATTCTCTGGCTGCCCTGATGCCCCCGATAGCGGCGAAAGGGCAAAAACCAATGAGAAACGACAGTAATGAGCACTGATCAAACCGACTCAGCCGTTAGGGCGAATGTACGTGTACAGTAATAGATAGTAACAGTCAAGGGCAGTGTCAGTAGCCGTAGCAGCACAAATAGAAGAAAGAAGTGGAAGTGAAGATGATGATCCTGGACGGAAACCTCAACCTAAAAAGCTTCTCTAAAACCCGCAATATTACTCGACATTGGGAAGTGACTGGGTAGTTAAGGTAGATAAGGTGGGTATAGCAGTTAGATACTATGGAGACAGGTGCCTGCCCCAGTCTATCGATATGATACACTCTCACCACTGGATTTATTTTGAACCTCTTGGGATTTGAATGGAATGTGGTTAAGGTCGTGGTCAAATCGTGTCAACGAGAGTTTATTGGGGGCCGCCCACCTCTAAGTTCATGAAGTGTGCATCTCTGTGACATTGATGGGTCTCTGCTCAACGTGGTCTGCCCGCCTTTTTCTGTCCTGCTCAAGCTCGAGAGAAAGAATTTTTTTCTTAACCGGGGTGGGGTGGATCAAGATTTCCCAAAGTCTCGTGGTTAGTCAAGCCTTCCATCCCCGCCAACACACGCACTTGAAGAATACGAATGTCCATTCTAATCCCGTTGGCTTTTTCCATTTTCGCCTCCTCGACTGTGTGCTCTTGGAAAGCTCAGCGAGACGTCACAGACCAAGGAAGCCGTGTCCGATTTGCCCTCATTTTAGTCGGAGAGAGAACGTTTCTTGGAACTGATTAATAATGATTATTATCTTCGATTGTCAATCTGAGCCTGTCATAAAACGCTTTTCACCGTCGATTGGGTATTTCTGCGACACAAGATTAGCTGACCAGAGAAATTTGACGAGGTAGGAGATGCTGTTTTCCCGTACAGACTCTCGTAACTGTTTATTGCTCCCGTAAGAATTGGTGCAAACAGAGGAACGACAAGAATATTGGCGCGTTGGTTGGACCCCTGTGGGTACCTCAAGTGAAAATCAAGAGGAGTAAGCCAACCCATCCGTTTGGTTTGACTGGCTTTGGCTCTGTGCCCAAAGTGATGCCTTAAACTACCCCCTACCCATTCTTTCAGAATCCCACTGACTGACCGACTGGTTGGGGCTGAGTGGCTGCTGACCATCTCATTGATGCTCTTCTTCGTTTTCTGGGCTTTTTTACATCGTTCTACATCCCTGAACTGACCAACGGATTGGAGCAGGGTTGGTTGGTTGGTTGTCTAATGTCTATGTGAGGCGCTGCTCAAGTCAGAGGAGGCAAAAACCACATAAATCCACCCAAAGAAAGGTTCATTCGGTGATTTCGGAATCGGGATGGAAAAATTCCACCCAGACAGCTAGCAGTTTCTTCTGCAAGAATGATGGTCAGTGGATTCCAGGATGGTTGATGGCTAGCTAGCTAGCCAGCCATCAACCAGTGGTTTCGTTGGTGCTGGGGTGTTGTTGCTATTACATTCGGGATGATTCGCCCTCATTTGTATGCTAAAATGGACAGCGAAAAGAGAAATACCCCAAGAAGAAAATAGAAATTGGTAAATGAAAGCCATTTTTTACTCCCCAGCCGTGACAACGTGGTTGATTTGAGTTGGTTGGCTTGGATGGCGGATGAATCTTTGCTCCCAAACGGTAGGCAAGTAACAACGGCTTCTTTCTACCTTGGTTGGTAGGTACTATATTGAGGCATGGGAATCGAATCGAACCACCCTTGAATCAAAACGGATGGGCGATGAGGTGGAAACCAGTCAGTATTAGTAAATGAACCCATGTACTCATCCCCACACATTGAAAAAAACACAACCACAGTTTCTCATTGTTTGATTTGTGTGCTATTGTGTTGGTAGAATTCTTTGGTTCTTCATTTGCATCCAACCCTTCAAAGCCGATCATGTCAGGACATTCTTCGTGGCCCAATTCCTTTTCAGAACTACAATAGTACCCACTCCACCATGATGTACAATACAGTTCGTTCGCTATAACAACGGTAATTAGGGGTGTGCGTGTTTCCCTACGAAGGTAGATAAAGACTCTAGCCCAAAATTAGATGGATTGGATGCAATAGGAAAATATTCAGGTGTGCCTTGCTATGGAACATCAGAGGAGAAGCGAAGAAAAAATCGTTGGCTAGACCTTAATTTTCCCTAGTTGATGATAATGGGAAGAGTTAAAGTTTTTCCTCCAATTCTTTAGCCATTCTCTGAAAGTTGGGTGTTTTGAACCCATGGAGAAATGCTCTCAATCAAGTTGAGGCACTGAGAGCAGAGCTGGAGCTTATAAAATGGCTGGTTGAGGCATGATGACGCGTACTCACCTCGTAAGCGAGGTGTCTTGGAAAGCACACATCGGAATGTAAAGAAAAACCCGGGAGCACCCCTAATTGGAGAGTGATAGCCTGATGCACATGTTCAAAAATCATGGAACACGACCCTGACAGATGCAAAGGATAAGCAACAACATCATTGACATCTAATGGTTTACTTTTAATTTCATAGGTCTGGCAATAGGCCATTATTCAATCGAACATTTTTAATTTCTTATTTGTTTGTGCAACCATATTTGACGTTGGACATTGTTATTATGGCTCTTGGCCGACTGAATCTCTTTTCAAGCACCTCGGAATGCGAACAAGAAGATGGTAAACGGAACAATTTGGAACTTATCAAGATTGATACCATCGAGTAGGGCAGAGGGGGGTAAATGAGGGGTTGTCAAGCACTATTAAGCCGCATACCCAAGAGCACCGCATCAAAATCAAACATATGGAGTGTGGTGATTTAATAACGAATCACTTCAATTCATCCAAATCGATCTGGAACCTCCACTGTAGAACCTTATGAGCCTGTTAATGGCAGTCGTTTGCATGGTTGGGGCCTTATCATGGTGCCAGAAACCGATCTAATTTGTTAGAAAGCGATTAACATCGTGGGTGTGGGTGCTAGTAGCATAGGGCATCATGCCCTATGGTGGCCAAGAAAATTAGTTCAATTTGAAATTCCATTAGTCACGCTTGCGTTGCTCATAAATGATGGTGATAATAATGATAATAATATTGTCTCTCTTTGGCCGGCTCTTGTTGGTAGCCTTTTGAACACCCAGCAGATTACTTACCATTGCGTCCATGGGGGTGATGGGAACAGACCACACGCAATCATATGAACTACACACTCACTCACTCACTCACTAGTCAGCCAACTAACCAACCAAACCATCATCAACAACCCACCTGAGCCTGAAACATCCGAAGCAAATCCTTCGACCACCGCTCCTTTTTTTCGTTAGAGAAAATTCGGAAAATCTGGAGCGAAGACAAAAATTCACACACTGAAGGGAAAGAGGGAGATGATGATGTTGATGATGATGATGACGACGACGACGACGACGATGATGGTTCAATAGATGTTCATGGTCATGAACATTTAAGAGGAAATTGAAGAGGGGACGGAGGAAGAGGGGAGAGGCCACAGGCCAGAGAGAAAGAAGGGAAGAAAGAAAGAAAGAAAGAAAGAGGGACTGAGATATTGTCTTTTGAGCCATACGTCAGAATTGGATTCCTTCATTCTGCCCCTGGATCCTGGCTGGATGTAAGAAAATACCGTGCGTCATTGTGTTTCAAAGTCTTAAGTAGTATCAAATCAGAAAATCTCTCCGGGTTCCAGACTCGTTGACGAAATACTTATCAAGTTTTCATGAACCAGGTTTGAGGCTCTGAATCAAAAGTAGAGGGTCCACTTGGGCTGACATCTTCACGGGCAGAGGATCAGTATCATTAAATTTCTGCATAGAATACTTTCAATGCCAGTTTTGGTTCTTTGCTCTTGCTATTACTGGTGGAGCTCAAACGAAAAAATGCGTACTGGTGCACCACATAACTGACCAATTTGAGTGGTAGGATGGGGTAAGTTTTGGAAGAGATGGAGACGGAACCAAAACTTTTTCAAGTTAATTCGGGTTGACTTTGCTATGCAAGCCAGCAATTTTCAGCTTGAACAAGGATTGCACAGATCAAATCCATTCCGCCTCAAAGATGAGCCAACCTAGTAAGAGAATTCCGATGGTAACGGTTTTTCTTGGGATGTCCTTTGAATCATGTCACCGTGGTATAAATGAAACGAAAAGAAACCACCACTACTACTACTGCTACTACTACTAACAAGCTAGCTAGATACCTTATTGGATGGATGGATGGATGGATGGGCGGCAGTTGGCCAGTCCTGAAATTCTTAGACCCGTTGAACAGATTTTCTTGATATCCATCCATTCATCCATTCATGGGATGGGCTCTACGTGGAGTATGCATACTCGTTGTAGGCAACCTAGAACAGTACTTTCGTATTTGACGTGACTCAATGCACTATTACGTACGTACAGTAAGTCGGCTCCCAAAGAGAACAATCGCCAAGCCAGGCTAAGCCAAGTCAACGACACAGAACAACGAATAGGGAGGGGAAGCTTACCCAATCATTTGGATCAATATTAACGAGTATTTTAAGCACCACGACTATTTGGGGCCTGGGAAAAAAAGAGGTGGTTTGAATCGACATGGACTCAGTTGGCTTTGAGTGAGGAGCTCTCACTTGCATTGTAGCAGAAACTCTGCGGGTTTATTTGGACGACGAGAATGAAAATCAGAAGAAGAAGAGGAAGAAGAAGAAGAAGAAGCAGGAGGAGGAGGAGGAGAACGTATTCATAAAACTCATCAATAGGCTCACTTCCTTGTCTTTCTTATTGATCTGAGTTGTCATGAGCCATCAACAAGTCGATACTCGTCAAATCTATCCCAATCCAGAACGACGACTTTTGGCCAAGCATGTCATTATCCAGACGAGCTAACATGGAATTGTTAGTTGTTATCAGTTTTGCTACGAGTTGCACGCACTTGGGAAATCAGCATTTGAGAGAGAATCTTAAGAGAGTTGGCAGTTCATTACTGTGAGGAAGATCAAGCCAAAGCTTTTCTGGAAGCTTGTGAATCGGTTAAACAACGGCTAGATTTCTACTTTGACTGAACAAACTACGTTGACAATATAAAGAATCTTCTATTGATTTATCCTATGTAATCGAGGGCGAATGACGAGAGAACGCGATATCAGGTAGGATCGAATATCGTTGTAAGCGTTGAATGAGGCAACATTTCGGTGAACCAATCAATCGCTTTCGCTCCGTCACTCGTCAAAAACGGCATGGAGCCAAGTCGGTCTTTCTTCGCTAAGCATTTAATTGAGATTTTGTTGGCATTCCGAAATTCGTTGTGGTGACACTTTGCTCGAGTGATATTTCATCTTTGGCCCTCAGTGACATCCATATTGACAAGCATTGGAGAACGGGATTGATCCATTTCAATTTCCAAGCCAATAACAATTCAGGAGTCAGTCAGTCAGTCACAGCAAGGTATAGCAAGTCCACCGGGTGTGGATTTACCACACGTTTCCAGTTATTCAGGATCGTCATTCATGGTGGATGCAGAATGTTGGAAGTACATACTTACTTGAGTGAAAACCCCGTGCCATCTACGTTCATGTATCTATCTACGTATCTATCCATCCATCCATCCATCCATCCATCCAATCTCTTCATCCATCTAATTCCAGTCAACAAACGACGGGAAAAGGAGCAAGAGAAAATACTTCAAACGCTCCAATACATTCACAACCAAATCATGTTCAATGGTTCCGAAAATCTCATGCAAGACGATTTGACGAGTTTAAAGATTCAAATTGGCAACAAGCCCCTCATTTTCCGCCATGATGACTTCCACATTCGTCTAAAGACGCAGAGAGAGCGAGAGATAGGAAAGAGATAGGGCGAATCAACTAACTCAACAACACTGAAGAGTGAGTGAGTGAGTGAGTGAGTGTATGTATGGTGTATTAAGCCAGTGTGGGTGTGGGTGTCTTTTTGTTTTCCGATCCAAACTTCTCTCGTATCATTCAAAGCGTTGACTGCACAGCGCCACGTCCACACTGGCCTCGTGAAAATAGGGAGAGGGTTTTCAATCCGATTCTTCATACACGAATATGTACGAATCCACGCTTTAATACCAATGATGAGAAGCTTGGAATGAATTCAATCGTCATAAAAAGGTGTTGTTAGACAAACGGTAATGATTGTATTGATCTACTGTACGTAGTGGATCTAATCGACATCGAGTTGGTGATTCCAACATGTACATCGGGGTGCGCATTAGCTAGCGACCCAATTGGGGCATTGGAAGGAATAGTTCGCCGTTAGAAATCCCATTCTTTCATTCAGAGTCTGTAACGATCAAGATTTGGAGAAAACGATGGCTAATTCGCCACAGAATTCCATTTAGGCCAGGTCAATCCGATACCGACTATTGAAGATTTGCCAAAAATGTTCAAATAAGAAAATGACTATCATCCAGTATGTCGCGTGATCGAAATCTGAAAAAGAGTTGTCCAGATGGTTTGTGTTTTTATTTTTGTTTCACATTTGTCTTTTTGTTCTAGGGAAAGAGTAAGTCTATGCTCAATAAGAGAACCCAACCGCGCCAAGAACCAGGAGGAAAGTTGGAAAGGGGCGTCATTCTTTGGGTTTAGTGGAATTGTCTTTTATCCCTATTTTCCACTTCATTCTTTGGGAATCCCTGCTTTTCTTGGTCTGACTTGAATGAGTGGAGAGATGGACCAATGAACCAATGTGGTTGGTGCCAAGAAAAGAAGGGCAAAGTGACGGACTTCAAGATAACCCAGAAGACGATGAAGTAATCTATGGTCAAGTACGAACAAGACCACTACGATATCTCTCTCGGGCTGAGGCGCAAAAATCCAGTGGAGAGAGAGAGTCTTTTGCCTCTTCATAGCCCGTTTCGATTTGACTTTCTCAGTGGTCACTCACTCAGTGATCAGCCAGCCGCTCGATCAGCGAGTTATTCAAGCTCAGGTAGACAGACCACTCACTTATTCACTCACTCACTCACGCACAAGTCGCTCTCCGCCGACGCCCACCTGCAGTGTCGTGAGATTTGCTCTCGAAATTTATGAGCCGAAATCGATCTCCTTCGTCGTGTTCTTCTCAGTTGTCCTGGTTGCCGCTTTCTTTCTCTAAGATGTTCTCTTCCTAGTTTCGGACCTCATGCTTTTGGACTCGAGATCGACTTGTATGTATTTTCTGGAAATCCAAGTAACATATAGAGCATCATGCATTGCGCGAGTTTGATGATCGCTCAACGCGTGCGTGAAATGAGCGCATGATACAAGTCAAAGGATTGTTATTTAGGGTGTTAGCGGGGGGTGTTGTTATCTCATTATCTCACTTTGTCATCAAACAATGGACCCCCAGCATCCTCCTCTCTTCATCCACTGACCAGATGCTCATTCAAGTGAAGGATTACTTACTAAATACGTAGATAGAGAAACCAGATGATTGGGTTACGGGGATAAGGAAGCAGTCCCTCCCTCAGCCCTTGCTCAGTTCGATGTTTGGAGGTGCGAGGGTGTCAATCCGATTGGGTCCACAACAACATTTTTCGCTTCAACACTTGGAAACCCCCAAGAGCTCCGATTACAGTGATCAAAATAGTCTCAAACAACGGATAGCGAGAGTTAATCTTGAGCCACAGGTTTTCATCCTCCAACGTGGCTCAATTTTGAGCGATGAGCTTGATCCATCCTGGTGGAAAGGACGTAGGTCAAGGACGCCACAAGCACGTAAATCCTTGTTCAAAACGGACTTAACAAGGTGCTGCTAAGAGGGGTGATGGATGCCACCTTGAATCGGTTTAAGGTGGAGGTGGTGTTTCTGACCTCGCAATTGGGCATCATGCTCACTTTCTTTCCTACCGCTTAGTAAGGCGAACGGATCAGTTGGCACAAAGTGAGCAAATGGCAGGTGAGGTGACCAGGAACAGATCAAATGACATTGAACCATGTCAAAACAATTAGTAATTAGCACAGCTTGTCATTGCTCTCCCCGTCTTCCCCTTCAGGAAAACGTGACCAATCTCATTGAGTTGGACCAATTCGTACAAATTTTGGTATGGAAAATAGATCTACGAAACATTGATAATCAGTCTAGGAAATTCTTCCCAGGTTGGAAGTTGAACTTGCAACTAGGAACGTTCTGTGTTGATATCTTGAGTGGACACCAAACCTGCATGGATTTGAATGTCTGAATCATTGATCAACAAGGAAATGGACTGAATGCAAAAGTAGAAAATTGCAAAAAGGGGCAAGATTCAGTATTTGCGGTAACGTTTACAAGAATGCAGCCTCGACTGACTCTTGAGAAAAAAAATGCGGCAACCGCGCAATCTTTGAAATGACATGGCTGCTAAAGTCAGCCACCATATGATCATTAGCGCCTCTTTGCCTTAGCATTGAACTCTTTTGCAGCAGGCAAGTTCATCGGTGGGTTCAAATATAATGATTGAAGACGATAATTGACTGTGATTGACTCGCTCGGTTCCGAGTTTTAATCCTGATGCCATAAAAGTCAAATTTGAAGCGGAATTTGACGGATATTGGATGGATAATGCGGCCTGTGGCGTGGCATGAAAATGTACTACCAGTCTTACAACACTACCTAAAACTAACAAAGGTTTAAACGGGATTGGTTGCATAAAGATAAGAGCACCAAGATGACGATGATGATGATGATGACTAGAGACAGGAAGTTTAGACGAATTAAGCTGTCAGAATAGACGAAAAAGACGAATAAAAGTACGTGATTAGACGAATAAAGACGAAAAAAGACTGACAAATACGAAAAAAACGAAAAAAAACCTAACCTACACGGCAAGAAAGACTAATGAATTGCCTGTAAAGAGGATAAAAAGAGGATTAAAACTGCTGCCCAAATGTGTGGCCCAATAGAGGGGAACAGCTACCCTCTTGTGCAAAACGGCAAAATATACAAAATTAACAAACGGAAAAGTGCCGAATGAGCAAGAAACGGTCAGTGGTACATATAAATTTAAAAAATCAAGAGTTCAAAACCGCCCTTATATCAACGTTTTCAATAGAGCAACATTTAGCAACAGGTTTGCTGACACATTTATTGTTCGCATAGTCAGATTGCCATTTCAATCCAATAGTGACCTTTTCCTTCAGTGTTTGTCAGGAAACTCTACAAGTTAAAATATAAGTGTGGATCATATTTTGTTCGTGCAACAACATAACTCACAATCAAGCTATTACTTTGGCACAAGTTTTGGAGTTGAAATTTTTAAGAAATATCTATTTACTTTGAAATTTGAGAAAAAAACCAAAAAAAAAAATCAAATTTTTGACTAATTAGACGAAAAAAGTTGAGTGAAATTGCCGGATTAGACGAAAAAAGACGAATAAAATGCAAATATATGAATAAATTTATTGCGAGGAATAAGAGTAAAAAAGACGAACAAAGACGAAAAAAGACGAATAAGTTTATTCGTCTTAAGTTCCTGTCCCTAATGATGATGATAATGATGATGTGGGCAGCGGTCGGAGGGACCGCCTCGTTCTGATTAAGCGTGGCTTCATTACCTCAGGTTTTGCAGGCAGATTAGTTAGTGCGCTAGGGCCTAAATACCATTGGATTCATCCGCTCGAGCATTTAAGTTTATGGCTCCAAGAAAAATTAGTGTGCATAATGCATAAACTTGAATTTAGAAAATACTCAACCAAAGCAGTCAACACAGGCATCTCCTTCTGGTTCGTAAATTTTTATTTCCCAGTTTTTCCTTCGCTAATGTGAGATTCTCGGCGTACGTCCCTCCACACGTCCATATATCAGGGATGGATCCGTCACTCTGCCGTAGCGTAGCAGTGGTTCTTCAACAATCCATCAGAATTCGGATAGAGTTAGAACCGTGAGGGCCCACAAAAAAAGTCAATTGCCCTGTCGTCACTGTCAAAACCATCACCACCAATAATAATCATAATAATCACAACAAATTTGGACTTTTTTAGTCTGCATTGGAAGGGAGCAAATACGCACCAGCCTTCAGGAATGGATGACTATTCCGGCATCATGGCTCCTCGTTCCCAATGAATTGCTTGATTATTGGATGGACAAAAACTGAGACTGAGTGGCTGGCTCAGCTGACCAAGATCCTCATCCATAGGCAGAGTAGCAATAATGGCCAAGTTGATTTTATTGCCCCCGGGCTTGGTAAGCCCTTCATCCTGTTCCCAGACTGTGCTACGTACAGTATTGTGCAACACTCACAACAAGCCTTACGATGTATGTAAATAAGAAGCAAAAACCGATCTCGTGGACTTTTATGCCAAGCTGGAAATTGTGATCAGCTAATTATCTGACATATTTTTCTCATGGAAAGTAAATTCGACAAAGAGACAGTGGGTAGAACATTCTTTTTTCCGTACTCGTTGAGTGAGCCTCTTCGTAAATGTGAGTGAGTGCGTGTGTGTGTGACTGAGTATCAGAACTTCCTCTCAATTCAAAAAGATATGACAATGCAAATCACGAGAGAAAAACGAGGAAACCAATGTCCAGAACGTATTAAGATCATTACAACCATATCAATATACTTATACGCTAAAAAGGTATTTTGGCATCCCAAGTATGAACATTGTTTAAAACAAGAAATGATCAAACGAGTTAAAATATCAAGGTTTGAGTATTTGAGAGAAATTTTGGGTCGAACTCGGAGTGAAGAAACAAAGAGCTCAAGACACGCAGGTGCTCGTTTATTGTGACGAGAAAGACATTTATTTCTAATTACCCCCAAACTAGCGGCGCAAAGTAAGCAATAATCGCATTACTGTAGATTTGAAGACCCTGTTGCAAAGCATTCTACTTTATGTGGACCTCAGGATTGTTGCTTGGTGATCCTTTGCATTCAGGAGAGTACTTACATCCGGCTTTTTCTAAATCTTCATCTATTTTTCTTTTCTTTTCCTTTCTTCTTTCTTTCTTTCTTTCTTTGAACCAATTCCTATTGGTTCTTCTTTGGAAGACTTGTGACTTGTTTCTTCTTGTCCCTTCTGCCTCTGCCTCATTTCCGCTGTTGTCGGGAATTGGCAAACAGGTGAGATAAGGTGGCGGTGGTGGGAGTAGGAGTGGGAGTGGGAGTTGAGCGAGTTGTGTTTTTGCCGTTTGACCCATTTCGTTCAGGGCAAGAGGATACAAACTCGGCTCAAATGACCATTAGAGCCCATCTCGAACCATCTTGACTTTCAGTTGTTCACGAGTACCCACGTACCAAATGCGACCAACCATCGTTCGTCCATCGACTGTGGTCGGTGGTTAGCTTGAACAACTTCCCGCCCACCCCCTCCTCTCCCCTAAACGGATGGTTCAAAGAATGGTTGTGCAAACAAGGAGGTAAGAAGTATTTCTAAGAAGCAGCAGCCTCCTTCTTGGGTCGAATTTTTCGTCTTGGTCTTCCTCATTTAGGTGAGCCCCCCACTTTTACTCCCTTACGTGGATGTTCTTAACCAAAAACCACTGGTGAAGCAAGTGAAAGCCCCTTCAATTTGGCTGACGTTGTTGGTCGGTCCATTGCTCAATGGAATCGCCTCCCAGAAATCAACATGGATGACATTTTTCTTGTCACCTGCCTGCTTAGCTCCTTCTGGCAAATGCCATCGCCTTGACCGACATCCTCACCCTGTTCTTACTGGACAAGATTCATGAATTATCGAAGATGGTGGCCAAACGCCCTACTTTTCAGTAACCAACTGAGGCTTGTTGATTCTTCCAATACGGGTTGATCTTTTTTCTTGTTAGACAAGAACCCCAGCGCTCATCTAAGTTTCCTTTCCCAAATAGGATGCGTTGGGTTCTTGTGCATTCAAAATAAATTATCATCATCGTCGTCGTCATCGTCATCATGATCATCAACGACAACCTTGGCACCAAGTTTGGCTGGGTAACCATTGGTGCGATATGTGGTGTCTTGAAACTCGAGTGACTCTACAGTATGTACAGTATAGATACATACCTCCTGTTATAGACGTGACATCCGACATCTGTAATGGCTTTGGTAATGATCAGACCCGGCATGAAATTAGTCAATGCAATGGGATCGGCAAAGGGCAAACATGAGGCGAAACTAATCACCTGGGGACATTTCATTTTTCTCCAGCGTGAACAGGAATTGGATGATCATGATTTTAATTTCTCCTGTCATATCCAAAATTTAACATCCACGTCTCGCTCCATCTATATGACTGAGCTCTGGAACTTCAGTGGCATATTGTTGGTCAATCAAGACGAACTTCGACAAAAGCCAAAGGTTGAGTGGCTTCGACCACGTGCTTTGAGCTTGTCTTTCTTCTGATCTTTCTTGCAACCTCATGTTGGTCATTCATTCCCCACCCACTTTTCGATTTCAAAATAAAGCTTCGCTCGTTTGATTTCATTCTTCCGTCTTGATGTGGGCAATTCTTCTTGATCTGCATGCATGGATGGCACTCTCGCCATTTGCGGCATTGGTATACACTTTTTCTAATATTTTGACCGTCAGTTCTATGAATCAATAGTCCAGAGTAGAACTCTAGCCCAAGGTAGTCGTTAGTTTGCATTCCAGTCTAGGCTTTTGTAAGGAGATGGGAATGGCACAATTGCCTGCCAACACTACAGACCATTTTATGTTTGTTCTAGGGATTGCTAACGGACTCGGGACAAAAACTTCGCCATTACCGACAAAGTAGGCCAATTTCTTCATTACACACTAGAATGATGATGGCCCTCCCTTATTGATTGTTGGTTTGATTTCCGATTCGCCCGTCACTGGACGCGAATAATTAGCAGACCATTCGTGTGATTGCTATCGAACGTTTATTCATGAGCTGAGCATCTGTCGGCGGAACAAACCACGTTGGCACTAAATCGCCTTGGAAAAGGTGAGATCGATCAATTGACTGCTTTTACCCGGTTTGGGTCTGCTAATGGTAGGCTGGAATCACCAACAGAAGGTCTGGATCAATCTGGGTTAGCAGTTTCAAATAAACCCGCTAAATGCATGCCAGAGCGGTTGATTTTGATTGACTCTCAGCAACGACTTCAAGGATGAATTTGCAATGCTTTCCCAAAGAAGTGAGTGAATAATGAACGGATAATGGTTTCTTCTGAAGGAAGCTGCCTGTTTGGTCGTTCATCTTGACGTTGTGCGTGTGCATAAGCGCAATGAAGCGACGGGCAATTCTGAACAAACGAGTGATTTTCGTAATTGTCGATGGCCATTCAACGATGGATGAATGGACAGCCAGGCCTCTCTTCTACTCGGGGGGGGGATGATACATTGCGCCTCGTAGTTATTGTGTAAATATGCTAAATTACGCCTAAAGTGAAGTGTACCAGGTTTCATCTTGGCACAAAAAATCAATCCCGCCTGAGCTCGATCCGACGAACTGACTTCTACATACGTACGTCCAAATGTAGCATGTAGCACGTACGTAGTACAGCGTTCACCGTTCTTAGAAGCCGAGAAAGACAAATGCTTGAGAATAAGTATATTGACTACCGGTGCCTGTGTACCCTCATTTTTGACAGGAGGTCTTTTTTATTAGATGCAAATATTAACCAACCACGCTTGGAGCTCGCGGCTGCTGGTGCTGTTGCTGCTATCCCTCGTTTGATTAGAAGATTATCACACAACCAAGTGCTGCTTCTGATCGTCGTCCAAATAAAGAAATAGTTCGCTCATGCAATAGTAGTAGTACTATCATGACTTGGCTGTCCGTTCTCGTCGTTTGAGATGGATCTCGGTGATTTAGTTTTGCTAAGACTCCCTCCCCTTCTTGTAATAATTCATGTACGTTCGTACGTGTGGATGTAATATCTACAGTACACACAAACCCACACTATCATGTCAATGCACGCTCCAGTAAGTTTGATGTTGCGAAATCGTGAGAAGATCAACTTCGCCTCCTTCTTGGCTTTTTCTGACTTCGATGCAAAATTTGTATGCCAAAAGATTTTGATGTGAAGCTGTGGCCAAGAGGGGCGATATGGAAAAATCGAGGGGAAACTGTGCCACCATAATTACCTGACTTGACGGTGGTCGCGTCATCCTTCAATCGATTGCTTGTTGGGAGAGACTGCAAAAAAATCAATTGAGTTCTAGCGACTTGATGTGTGAAACGCAAACCAAAGGTTGAAAGCAATTTTTTATGTCCAGTTTTGTTAATCAACCAATTCACAATTGCAGATTAGGGAATCATGCTAGCCTACATCTGCGGGCTTCCGTGCTTTGGACGCATTTGTTTTGGGAGATCCTTGGCTAGATCCTTTAAGCATGAAAGTTTCGTGTTTCCCCTCAAGATGTGATCGGACAGGCAGATCCTTTCTCCGGATATTCTTCATTCATGGAGGGCAAACATCAGACAAAAATCCTTCACTTTTTGTTGCCGGGGAAAATCAGTGTTGTGTGAAGTCTGAATTTCACCTGCTCTGCCTCCTCCATCGAGATTTGAACCTGGCTCGGAGAAAAGTACTAGGAAGGATCAAGTGAATACGTATTGGTTGGTAAATAAGTAAGTGAATGAATGCAGCCAATGTAACGGCTAAAGTAAGTAGGCATACCTGGTGGACAGACACTCCAGTGGGAGCGAGCTGAGAAGGCACTCGAGCACTTTGGCAATACGACATACGTAGGTATATACAATAGCTCACACAAAACGGACATGGACAAGGTAAGATCGACTCGGCCAGTCTTAAAAACACTTCGTCCGTCGAGCTTCTCCTCCTAAGTTTGCATATGCCACCGAATTATCATGAGATTTATGCTTCGTTGCATCCATCTCATTCACTGTTCAAACAAAAATCTCCTCTTAGCTACCGACGTTTTGTAGTTGGCCATCTTTAGATGGAGTTGCTTCTTTTCTACATTTCTTTTCGGCACAAACAGTGGCATCTTAATAATAGGCTGAAAGTAATTGGCTGAGATGGGATTGCTTTGTCTGAAAACATTGCCTGCCGGTTATGTTGTAACTCAAAATAGTATGCCCAACGAAATGTCCCGGAAATCACCTTTCATTGCGGATGTTTGGAGAGCCTTCTTCTAAATGCATTGCATTGTACGTTTTGTTAACAAGCCCAAGAAATGCAAGTAAGTATTAGACCTTGTGATTGGGTTGTTTAATCCTATTACGTGAGGATTTTTCTCTCAGTGGTTGTTTATCACACTCCACGTTACATCGAGTGATGTCGAAGTAGGTAACAGATGAATAATCTCAAGCCTGAGATTATTCATCCATATGCATCCGACGACTACCACAACCAACAGCACCACCACCAGCAGCAGCGGTGCCATAGCTGCTGTTTCCATCATCATCACCACCACCACCACCACCACCACCACCGCTACCCACCACCATAACGATGGCGAAGTCTTCCATGAAGCACGATAGCGAAGGATGCTCCGTGTTATTAAAAACAGATTATGATTAAGCAGAATCTTGACAATCCCATTAATTGCTCGGAACACTGTGGTGACAAATCCATGACACAGCTGCAGATTGAAAGTGCTCCTTCTATCACCCATTTTTTTGCATGTTTTCAAAAAATCTTTTGAGCTTGAACGGAGATCCCAAGCTCCTTTAAGAAGTATTTCGATCAGGTTTTCGACCGGAAAATGGTTTCCCCACTACAGTGCTTTTTGGTTCAAATAAAACGGAAACAAGTGTCTCCAGTTAGCTCGTATCTGAGATATCTCTCATCCACATCCCTCGAGTATAATTAGTGATTCATTAAAAATCTGAAGCTCAGTCTTGACTGGCCTGGAATAAGAGCCCACCAACCCAAGTCCTTCCACAGAAGCTGACAATGAAGGAGGCGATTACATACTGTACAAACCGATTTACTGGTGCGCCCTTTCATTCCGGGGACTGCAGGAGTAGGAATAGCCTAGTGGTACAGTAGACGGAAAATCCAAGTTCAGACTTTTATGAGATTAGCTCAATGAGGAGATAAACGAAGAGCTGGAATTAGAGAAGCAGCAGCGCCGGCAGACTCCCGAATTCAACACTCGAGTGGCCAAAGATTATTTCAAGGCAGTGTAATTTGAAAACTCAAGATATTCGCACAACCCCAACACTGGGAAAATACACTTTTGCTCAGAGGTTCATTTGCTTTCAAAATTTTCCAAAATCATTGAAATATGATCTGCGTGCGCATTGAAAAGGACACCCAAAGCCCTTTGCACGTACATGTATTGAGAATGATACCGGATAAACTTAAGATCGCGATTCTTACGACATTGACCAAGGCAAGGCAGAGTTCAACCAATTTTCACAGTGGTGCTGGAGTTGTTTTAAATCTGGAAGCTCGTGAATAATCATGAAGGAGAAAGAGAGCTCTAACTTCCGTTCCAGATTTTAAAGAGGATCTAAGATGCTGTATTGCCGTCGAATTGAATTAGAAAAAGGAAGTGCCACTCTCAAATGAGCCCCCAAATCATGCAGGTACCAATTTCGTGAATCCAGCTAAGCCCAAGATGAGGTAGAGTAGGGTTCCACGTCTGGCCAGATAGGGAACAACATGACTTTTCCGTATAGGTCGGTCGGTTGTTTGGCTGGGGAGGTAGATGTGTATGTGGGGGAATCCTTGTCGTAGATAATTGCATCTTTGAGTGCGCATGCATTTGTCCAAGGGGGAGAAAGGAGGGCGTAGAATGAGTTGAGAGTTCCACGATGAGAGAAGGAGGAGGAGGAGAGCTACTCGAGTATGTGCGTAGTGACCGCAGAGGGGAAGAAACCTCGAAGTCATTGATGAGTTTCTCTTTTATATTTCCTGTGTTCTTCACACTCAAAAGATCATGACGACGGCGATCATCACGATTGAACCGAGTGGAGTCCCCTCAGTTCATTAGCAGGAGAGAAAAAACCGTTGTGATATCATAATCAAGTCGAGGATAACGCGGGGCATGGGAATGATGATGATGGTGACTACGACGACAACAGCAACAACGCCGGCGATGATGATATTTCTAAATCTGTCCAATTCTACTTCAAGTCCCCCTCGCCTCGGTTTTATCATCTCACCAAATCCTCCATCCCAAAGGCACAGGTTTGGTTAAGGAGTCCCTCCATAGTAGATTTATCCGCTCTGGAAAGCAAGCAAGTTCTAGCTAATACCCCTGTTCTCATTTCTCAATCCTTGACTTCAAAACCCATCCCACCAATTTGTCCCATCGCCGCAAAAAAGTTGTCCAAAAGTGTATGAAGGACCGACCAACCAAAGATCGGGTCCAAGAACAACTTCTCAAAAACAGATTGGTTCATTCACTATTGTTCGTACCGCGAAAGGTTCCGATCAAAAACACTTCAAGACCAATCTCAATGCGGCATTTGTTGGCAATCACTTAGCGGGTTTAAAAACTTGCATCATTAAGTGGCAATGTTCCTTGAAATGGGGGAAATTGTCCTCCAAGTACCATAACGATTGTTAAACTTTGGAGTAAGAGAGAAACTTGGGGTCATCTTTTGACGAAGAAGGCTCTGAGGCGAGAAGATTAGGCTCAAGTGAAACAATGATGTATATCGTGGCGGAACCAAAGAATTTCCAAATTAGAATTAGAACACGTTTTAAGATCCCTCCCTGAGAGTACGACAAAAATGTCGCATGAGGAGGAGGAGGAGGAGGAGGAAAAATCTCGCCAAATGTTTTAAACGCCGCTTTGCCAGATAGTCATCACAAGAAGACGATCGAGGCTGTGCAAGCATTTGCCTCTCTTTCGCAAAAACGTACGTACTGTACTTAGCCGTTCGGTCTGTCCCGCAATGAAGTTTTCAGTTTTGTTCATGTCGTCTTCTTTTCCTCGTACCCTTTTCATTTTTTGGCTATGCAAATAGAATTATTTGGAACACCTTGCACGCTTTGACGCACGCATAACCAAGCACTCACTCTAATATAAAGCGTGGGCCGTACTAAGTAACCAACTAAGTACGTACATGCAGACGGCCCCGTTGACTCACACCCCCACTGGTTAGGACACTTGAGAAGTACTTCGTTGACCGCAGAATCCAGAACACTGACACTATCCCTCCATATTTTTTCATTTTTCCGAAAGGAGCTATTTTGGTGGCCAGGAGCTTCTTTGATTTCACCTCGTGTTTTGGTGTTGGGAATGGCTGTAGGCCTTAGCTCCAAGAGATGTGTCCAACCATCCTTCTTGCGTTTTAACCCACTCACGCACTCTGAGTGTGGAGCAATAGGAGCGCCAAAAGCGAACCAACCTACAGCTCTTCTTACACTTATATGCAAGAAATACGATTATCGTTTCTCCTTCACCAAAACGACCGGACTGTGTGCCACACACGCATCATCTGGTCCGACTGGCTTTGAACGCCACCCCATGAATTGGCACCGAAGCACCCTTTGGCCAAACAAGTAGAGAAGTCAAGCCAAGAATAAAACAAAATTGCTTGCTGCTTATGCTTGGCCATCGGAAGTTGAACCAGATATTTCGGGCGAAGTGGCAATTTAGGCCTTGGCCTAAGTTTCTCTCGCACGGATTATATGTGAAAAAAGTCAACAATTACAACAGTTCTTCCAAATGTTGATCATTGCCCTTTAGAGGGAAAAAGCTCTCCCCTTTTGGAGGATGAAATTTGGCATTTCAAAGCGATCTGGATTTGATTAAACGACTCATCCAAAAGGAAAAAAATCTGAGACATTTGGAGAAATTATTAACCAAAACGTTTGTCAAATCAGTCTGCAATATAGCAAAAAATGCTTGAAAGCACTAAGCCAATATATCGAGCACCTTGTTTGAACTAAGAATACTTTGAAAAAAAGCATTTCATGACTTACAGTGTGCTTCAAAACTTTCAGGTATTTTTTGTTTCGTTTTTGGACATAGATCTTGGGTCTCCTCCATTTTCATCCATCAAATTTTCATGACAGAAGGTGAACTGGATTGACATCACTTTTATCCAAAATTATAAAAAGACAAAGTATTTTATCAAATATAACGTTGGATCAAAAGAGCCTTCAGATTCTTAGGTCTTCAAATTTTGGGTTAGCTTTCTGATAAGCACACTGAAACCAAAAGTAAAGTAAAGTATCAAATGTAATTAGATTCAGAAGAAATTCTCAGTATTGGTCTTGGGTTTTCAAGAAGCTGAAGCATGTCCCAGAATCTGATTTTGCATGTTGAAACAAGGTGGTACAAAAATGTTATTTGTGCCCAAATTCAACAAGCAAAGTGCGAGTGATGGTAATGAAATATAATATTATCACCTTTAAATGGTTCTTAAATCCTCAAGGTTAAAGTTTAAATAAATATTTTGGCACTGAATGATGGTCAGGAATAGTTTTCTTCTTTGTTGGCTGAATTGAAAATTGTTTTTGGTTTTAATTTTTATAAAGTCTTAGATTGATCAGACTTGTGGTTCCGTTTTGAACTCTTCCTGTACATCACTCATCAAACCCCCTTGCACAGGCTCATTTTATTACCTTTATTGAACATTCATCGGATGGCTTCAATCACATGTCGTTAAAGTGGATGGACGAATGGTTCTCTTTGTTACTTACTTTCCGTCACGTATCTCAAATGACTGATCCATATGGTTCAGAAATATTGATGATGCCATATGCTGATATGGCTCGAGAACATGCAAATACATTAGTATGAGTCCATAGTGAACAATCGCCCGTGGCGCACGCCCTCCCTGCTTACTGACTTCCTTCCAATGCGAGAAATTCGCTGCTTGAGGAGATGGCGGACAGTTTATAATATGCTGCAGTGTGGTTGCTTTATGTTCTTGGACGCCAAAAATTGTGCCACTTGGATTATGAAAAGAGAAGAGAAACGAGAAGAAAAGAGTAGAAAAGAGAAGAGGGGGAGGAGGGAAGCAGGCTGCCAACTTGGGACGAGGTGGTTTAGTGGGTTAAAATGTGACAATTTTTCCGCCTTAGTGCCTTAGAATTTACAACAGATTTCGATCGGAATCCTAAAGATCTGTCAGAATGTAAACCGTCATCAGACGAATGTGTTTCGTTCCGCCAGCAATTTATTTAGGCAAGTTCTCTTATCTGACGGTTCAACCACGAGATGATCAAGATACATACCATATGAAACTGGTTGACCTCCTCTTGGTCCCCCCGGGTACGGAAGGCCATCCCGGCAAATCTCGTGGCCTGGACTAATGCTGCAGTCCTTTTCACATGTGCTAGGATGCACACGCGTACAATTTTGGAATTGACTTGAGAGAGAAAACCTCTCGCTCGTATTGGCAGTGCGATGGCCGTTTGTGGTGAGGGGATCCTGAGTTACAACCTCTTTTTTATCAATATCAAGAGGTGTCAATGTTGCCAGATGACTTGCACCACTTTTCTGTAGCTACATTGATCGGCCACTCTAATAGGCCCAATCTGGACCAAGAGTCTAGGTTCCAAGGCAGAAAAGGGCGGGGAAATTGTTGTGATCTGAAGAGGATCTAAGACGAACTCTGGGAATTCTTTTTCCCTCCGAGTCGTCCGTCCCATTTGGGATGATTGAACATTAGGCCCTGACTGATTAGGAGCCTCTAGTCAATAGTCACTAGCCACCGGCAGCCACCAAGACGCAGCCAAAAGTGGGACCCGACACCAAGACAGAGGAAGAAGATGATGAAAAAATGAACAATGGTGTTGATATAGTCTTCATTATGCAGCCTGAACTAATCCCCTCAAGAACATTAACAACATACGACAGCTAAGACAATGAAGAACCGTCACCGCAGAGACGACACGCCCTGATAACTACACTGATAAGCTTTTGGCCTGCTTTGTATGCGTTTACTCACACTTGTCTTCATTATGCGATGGATCCATTCACCTATCTGACCTGAAGTCAAGAAGCGTGACATCCAAGACTCGCTTCATAGCAAGGAGGATCGAGGCAAGGCTGGAAGAGCATTGGAAAGAAAACAAATACAGACACGATGAAATTCAAATCAGTCCTGATTAGCGGTTACCATCACCAAAACCAGAGTCGAGCTAGCTTGCCAGGCAAGTTCACCTTTCAAATCAATCTGCCGAGCGAACTCGTTCTACTACGGTATGTGTATCCTGTTCGCTCATTTTTGATATGGTTCCAATGATTAGAGATCCTCCATCGGCCTGCAAACAACTTGTGGTCAAGGAAAACACGTATAGGTACGTATGTAGATGATCGAAAAACCATGGCCACTTTTTACATCGGTAAACTACAATGCATAACTGACTGCCACCTTGAAGGACTGGACATACAGTATTCTAATTAAAAGTACGGTAATCTAAAATAATTTGTTACAAGAGACTTGGGGCAAGATAGGCGGCCCCGTCAATCACCTTCAATAATGAGCAAATTGGATTGACATCATTCGATTACTTCTTGTGGTTGCCAGAGCTTAGGTTTTAAGATTAGTGAACGTAATCTTTTTTCATAAGTTTGTTTATTTTGAATAGCCCATCCAGAGACTGAGTACTTGGTGCTGGATCCAAAAGGGACGAAGATGATCCAATTAACTTAGACAATGGTAGACATTGCTAGAAGTCCATCATCCATTTTGTAGTCAACTCATGCCACAGAAAGTTCTCAAGCCATCACCACCTCTCGTTAATTGGTTGTGTTCAATAATCAAGCTCATGGCTCTGTCGTACAAAACTGACAAACCTGACTGCAGACGAAAATTATCGCAGATCCATTTGGGCCAGATTTAAGGTGATTGTTTCACGGAGCAATTCCAGTTTAAGAGAAAGGGGATTTTTAAGTTGAAGCCAGAGATTGAAACCTTGAAAAGGCTGAAACGGCTCTTAAAGAGCCAAGTTTCTCATGCAAATTCATTCCGAAAACCAATGGAACGAAATGGGAGTGCAGAAGTGGAAATGTTCTTTGGAAGTAAAGATATGACAAGGAAATTACAATCACGAGAATAAGGCGATGGTTAGGCAAATCTTGTCATTTTGTAATCACTTATTTTTTCACACCACCTTGTATTTTTTTATTTTTACTTCGCGTTCATCATGTGGTAATCAGTTATTTGCTTCATAGGGATGGAGTGCTTTCGACTCATCCCTATCTCAGGTGTACGTTGGACGTACGTACGTATGTACGTACATACATACTACATTCGCACTTGATACTTCCCTTCATTTGGCGAGTACTTGAGAGCCATCAAAGTGAGTTTATGGCCTCTTTGCCATCGCATTCATTCGGTTTGAAAGTGTGTGGGTGTGCTTTTAGAACGATTAGGAATCAAGTTAAAGGGGAAGAGGAATCAATCTCGAGGATTTGGCACTAATGAATCAGGCTCTTCTGAGCTTGGCTACTCCTTGGTTGGTCGTTCAGCTCGTCGGCTTCAAGTTTTGATAGAGCAATTAAGGCATGGTAGGTCTGCTTTTTCGATAGGTTCGTTCTTAATCAGTTCCACTCGTTTGAGTTGGTTAATGAGTGGAAATTACAGAAAAGCAGAATCAATTAAAATATTCAAAAGACTATGTGGTTTGATAGCTCAATTGACTCCACTTCGTTGATTTTCCGACTCGACCTAATGCCTGCCACCACCACCACCACCATGTCCGAAAGGCTACATCACCAGCGATTCTACCTCTCTCGTGTTAACATGCAAATGGTACCTACCAAAATCTCTGTCTGTCAAACACCAAAGCAAAATCAATTTCCAAATACGTTAGTTGCTCTATGCAAGCACCCCGTTGAAAATGTTTTTTTTTCTTGCATTTTAACCTTACACTTTGGTCTATGATTTTAAGGGCCTTCAAAATCGACAGGGAAAATCCCTCACATTTACAAAAAGTAGTAGAGTGTGAAAACTAAAACCCTCCGATTGTTAAATAATCTTAGTGATGTCCAAGAAATGTTTGATTTTCCAGCCCTGCATTGGAGTGCACAATGGCCGGCGTTCAAGGCTCCGCCCAACCATTGATGGAAGGGACTCCATCAGTCTTGGGTAATGTAAGTCTTTTTGCCAATCATTTCGAGCGATGCACCCTAGTCATGGATTCCGAGAGTGATTTTGCAAAAGTCGAAATCCAGACATTCAGAGAGTGGACCATCCATTGATTGAGTTGGGTAAAATCAGCAATGTCGGCAGTGGTTCAAACATAGACATCGTTGACCACCCCAATCACACAAGAGGAGCGCAAAGGCCAACTGGGGTCGCAGTGAAGGTCGGTCAAGAAATCAAAAATGAATGAAGCAGGGGATGAAAATGAACAATGGAAACAAAACATTTGCAAACATACGTACACTCATGCGCATTTTTAGGGAAGACAAGACTCAAACCAACGACAATCAAATTTATTGATTTCTGTATAAAGTGTAAAGGTTCCCTTTTAATACCACACACCTTTTTAAGGTGCTGAAACTTCTGGCATTGAACGTGATGGTGACAGTACTTGAGCATTGATATATTGGATCTGATTTTGATGTTTGGACCACCATTATGAAATAGTATGACGCATTCCTCAAAAGTGCACTAAAACTTAACTGCTCTTACAATTGGATAATTACAATGGTATAGAATTTTGCACACATATATAAGAGGTATGCATGTCACTCGATTCAATAACCAAGTCAAATTGACCAAGCAGGATGAACCTAATTGTCATGGTTCTTCTTGACCGCATTGATTGTCTAATTGTTCCCACGGATGGCTATTGGCCATTCAATCCGCTCTCTTCACTTGCTTGAGCCCTTTTTCCAATCTCCGAATGTTCTGAGACGAAAAAATGATGGGCATTTCATTCGACAGGCCTGCCAGTTCGCGCTCTGTTACTCAAGGCATACAGTCAAATCGTACAGTAACAGTCAAGACAATAAAAAAGGTCGGTTGATTAACTTTTGAAAACTAACATATTGTGCCCTGTACATAACCCATACTAAAACGCATGGACTTTTACGTCAGCCATGGTTCTTCAATCCTCAAAATTTTCCAAGCCCTCCCAATACAGCCTAAAAGGTACTTTCTTTGGAAAAAAATCAAAGAAGCAATGCTAACACATCTAAATAAATGGGTTCATAATCTTGTACTATTTTACAAACACTTTTTTGAACTTTGTTTTGGGAGGTATTTGGCTTGATCTCACAACCAGAATTATGGCATATCAGCCTTCAACTCATTACTGTTGGATTCGATTGTATTGTGTTGGACACGCTGTAAAGAAAAGAATCGTGTAATGGAGGCCCTGGGATGGCTCGGCGGAATTTCACTCTAAAAGCATCAATAACCGGCCAAGAGTGGCTCATTCATTCCAAATATCTAGATTGTCATTGATTCACAATGACTTGGGCTTGGGTTTATCAGCGGCCCTGATCCATTTCTAGCATGCTAAAAAGCGAACAAAAACTATCACTACAAACGTAATGTATTCGGCTCACATAAGTAAAAAGCGCAAAGTGACTATCGTGTCCTGCGTCCACGTGGCAAGTTCGTCCCCATGATTTAAAACACGTTTGAAAGCCAACTCCTTCAACCTATCGTCAAACAAGTAGCAACAAATCCGATATTTTTTTTAAATCTTTGATATTTGTAACATCGTCATGTTTCTCAAAGACAAGATAACTTCTCGTTCAACATCTTGGAACGCGGTTACAAGTTAAGACGTTCGTCCACTGGGATGGATGACCACAGTTCAAAGTTGAACTGTTGTACTGTCAGTTTGTAATCTTGTTTGTATCTTTTGCTTGGGATTCAGTATTTGACCCTCAGGTTCGATCTGATATGAAATGATATGATATCGGTTGTGCCCGTGCATATGGATGAATTTTGAATTCAAAGCAACACTCAAGGAGTATCTCAAAGCGCCAACAGCTTCCACGAAGGTGCGTTGAATTCAGTTGCAAAATGTTCTCCGATTAGCTCTACGTATTATCAATGCCGATCCCAGAAACATGCTCACTATCACGCTTCTTACTCGGATCCAAATCTGAGTTATGATTGTTGTTAAGGGCTAAAACGAATTCGGATTGTCTGAAATGATGCAGTTTTCGGAGCATTGTCATAATTGGATGTCTGGTGTTACATTTTGTGTATGCAAAATAAACAAACGTACACGCATCCTCAGTTCAAATGTACGCACAGCACTTCATTAGCGAGACACTAGCGAGACAAGTACGTACTGTATAAGCTACCAAGCTCCATGGTCTCTCTCTCTCTACCATGCCTCAAGCTTGTTCTCAACAAAATCCATCCATCATTTGCGTCGAGGTAGGTGAATCCAGTCAGTTCCCCTTTTTCCATTAGCAAGTACACACTGGCTACACAATTTCTAATTTACCTGTACGCTCAGCGTGGGCCTACTTATTTAACCAAAGAATCAATTATATCACGGTCGAAGTCACCGTTAATGAAAACTTAAAAGACCTACCAAGTATCAAAAGTAGGCAAAGAGAGAAGTAAACTCTGGTACTGGTGTGTAGTAAACCCTCGTTAAAGAAGTTGGTACTCCCATTGCAGTGGTTAACATTATTAGATTATTCCCCAACAACCTCAGAGCTTACAGTTCTCTAATTTTTTTGTCTACGAATATGGACCATTGACGACTTTCATTGGCGAAACCGCCTTCATACCCGACTTTTACTCAATGAAATAGGCATGACAAAACACATCTTCTTAATTTAGGCATAGTCTCATATAAAAGTACATCTTGAAAGCTGTTCGTGTTGCGATTCCCTCAAAACAAAAAAAAGAGACACTGAACAACAACGTGTGTATCTTGCAAACGTACAATCGGGATGGTCATTTCTAGCTCATGCAAGGTCAATTCAGGCTTTTGGCCCGTGATTTTGCGATAAACTTTTTCTTAGTCTTTTAATTTTACATTAGTGGGCGTGGTTCGTGAACGAGTACTCTGAACATCAGCTCCACAATGAGATACGAGAAAACGTGATCTATGAGCTCATTAGATTACCGAATTACTCCATCATAATTACATCCATCCATTTACATACAATCAGAAGACAGCGGTAATTTTTCGGCCCCGCCGCTTGAAAATTTCCCTTGTTGGTCTTATTTGTTGCATTTTCCTCGTAGAAGTAAAAAAATCATGACGAAACACAAAGAGGTTATCAAAAACATCAAAATTATTGAAGCTACATTCGTCATAGACTGGTTTGTTTTGGTCGATCGTGTCGAATAACAAACATATGAAGGCGTTGGTTTCGTCAATTCGTTTCTTTTCTCAAAACGGCTTGTCACAAAAATAGACATAAAGTGTCTATCTCAATCCTGTCGTTGCTGTTTATTGTCAAAGATGACAATTTCCAAAATGCTGTGATGCCTCTAGAAAAATGATAACCAGAAATTCTGTCAAGTTCTTTACATGGTTGGCTGAAATCCCAACCCGCCAAGTGAAGTCTTGGAAAATGTCGTTTTCGAAGCGATTCTCCTTTACCTACCTTCCCACGTGTCTGCAACTATGCTGTATATTGTGTTTTGAATTGCCCATGTATCAACTTGAAAACTCCAAATCTAAATCGCTTCTTTCCAGTTGTAGTGAGTCTAATTAAAATTGGGAGCGAAGATTTTGCATCAAGTTATGCATCCCAATGATCTGTGGAATTTGAAACCAAGGAAAAATAAAAATAGATCTCATCCCCCTCTCCTTGATTCCTGGGAAAACTTGACGAATTGATGTTTTTATCTCGGACCAACCCCACTCGCCTACCCTCTGAGTATCTTCATTCGATGAGCACTTACTTTGGTGTACGACGTAGACTTATTCTTACGTTGTTGGTCCAGCTCTTGAGCCATGAAAGGGTTGGATCGCCACCTTATCGCGATTTCATCTCCTCTCGAGATTTCTCTGGGTCTCCTCAGAAATTGGAAAATAACAGACACAGAGCTAACTAACTATCTGTCGATCGTACCATCCATCCTACCATCCACCCACAGGGTTCAGATATCTGGGCCGCATTCTCAGAGCCCCGAAGAACAGACGTGGCACCTATTTGTAGCATCTCTCCATCCAACGACCAATCCCTTACCCAAATCCCCTTCAAGTGAACATAATTGCTCGTCTCAAGGAGAAGTTCAAGTTTGTTGATCGGAATGTCGATGAGTTGGTTGACCAAGATTTGAACACCTCCAATGCCTTTGGTCCTCATCCTTGGGCGTGTCCGTGGTCTACCATCATTATTGGTGAATGGAATGAAGTTTCACGACGATGATGACAATGGATAAATGAGAAGATGAGATCTGCTAAATGCTTTTGACTCCCAAGAAGGGATTAGAGTCGCCATCATAACCCTTTGGATGCCTTTAACTACTCCTCGGGCAAAAAATGTACCCATCATTTGTATCAAAAAGGGTCGTGAGAGATTTTTTGTTTAAATTGCATTGTTTTATACATAATATGTTCAAGCTCACCCGCTGGAAACTCGCCTCGATCCAAGTCTTTACATGTACACCTTAAGATTAAAATCAGGCCATTCTCATCTTTCGGCATCGGCTTCCGGTCAATGGTTTTTGCGTGTTCGAGAGTTGCCACCATTCATCCGATTATGTGCTGCCTCCTATTATTCGTTTGTACTGTTCATATCATTCTAGTACGTACGATCGTGAGGATGATTCTCTTCGTCAAGGCCCAGTTGGTTGATTCATGAAGTCTCCTTCCTTCCTTCCTTTGGAAGTTTTTGCGGGTGGTTGGTTCACTTAAGTAGACACTCGTCATTCTTGATGTTGTAAATACTGTAATGTACGGGGTATATCGTGTTTGTGTATAAATCAGGGGGATCCGATGTTGAGATGATGTGGGTTATCATTGGAAGTAAATTGGGAATCTGGGCTTGACTGGGTTGCTTGACTGGCTCCTGTTCCCAAGCTCGCTTATCTTGGTTAGTTTTCATCAGCGTGTAAGCGAATCCAAGTGTACACATATGTCTACTACTTGGCACACCACTAGCTAGCTATTAGGAGGAATGCATGCCAGCCATTACCATCATCAACATCCTCATCATCTTCCGTTCGCCTGTTATTGAGCTGCACGTCATGTTCCACATTTGGTTCCTCTCGTTCGTCGTTCGAGTCCATTCAATCATCCCTAAACACACAAGTCCCTCGGGTATCTCTCTTGGTTCGCCTCCTCAAACAGAGCTGGTAGGGACGAGGCTGCAAACATGACTTGTTACATCGATAATGCCTCTCCTCTTGGCCTCGCTCTTGGCTTCCCTGGATGGCAGCGTGTTCTCGTTGTTTCCATCTTTTCTCAGTTTTACTCTGCTGCGTATTGAATACACTAGCGGGAAGAGGTCTCATGACCCCGGCCACGCCTAAATCACCTCTGCCTCTTCTCGTCCTCGAGTTCTCGACTTCCATTGTTCTCTCCTACCAAACCATGAAGGTACGTTGTTGTTGTGTGGGGAGACGTAAGAGAGAGGGAGAGAGAGAAAGGGAGCTATGGATTCTTTTCCTCTCCCTCTCCCTCTGTTTCTCCCTCTCTACTGTTCTCTCTTTTTCTATTCTGCCTTCTCGACAGCCTCGTTGTTGTAGCTATTATTGTCGTTGACTGCCTCCTCGTCGAGAGGAACTGTGTTCCAATTTTCCTCTCTTCACCTTTCTGGCTTTTGTTCCATCCACGTGATGACATGAGAGTCAGCCATGACGATGCAATTGGGACTTGAGGACTGCTTGCTGGTCTTCGCCTTCTTTCTCGGTTTTCCTCCATGCAACTAGGGAGGCTGCCTCTCGACGGAGAAGGAAAGACTAAGTGAGGTGTGAGAGGGAACACGAAGCACCACGAGGGAAGGAACCACAATGGATGGAAAGATTCGCTACTAGATGAAGGATGAAAGCAATACATAGTACACACCTATGACATACGTACGTACTGCATATTGGAGAGAGAGGGGTAAATGTGCGTGATTGGGAAAGCCGAGAATCGAACTGTTGACAGAAAATAAATATTGAGAGTGTGCCATTGGGTTCCTCGGCATTGAAATGACTTGGATTTCCAACAACATTCAAAGAAACACGTGGACACCGGCATCGAATCCCTTAATCAATTAAGGCATATTTTGGCAAATGCTGATTTGATCGGATACACATGAGGTGGAATTCAATCTCCTGTTGGATTAGATTGAGGTGTGACTTGTTCTTCTTGCTGCTTCTCATTTCTGACCTTTTTGACGAATTTCTCTCCCTCTCTCTCTTTCTCTTCTCCTCTATTGCTTCTTTCTCTCATTCTTTACTCTCTTTTTTCGCCCCATAATACCTGCCTGGCTACAGTCATCGAGTGGAACGGATGTAATCTCTTTAATGGAGCAGCTCCAAGCAAGTTCCTCGGCCATTCAACTGGGTTGCTTGCCAAGCAGATTACCTAACTCCCTGGGTGGGTGGGTGGGTGGGTGGCTGGCTGCCTTACTCACTCACTCACTCACTGACTCGGTGAGTGACGGACTTTGTGACTGACTGACTGACTGAACCACTGACTTGCTCCGTGCACGGGTAAATGTGTTTGCCAAGTCCATTGAGCAGACAACGCCTCTTCACTTGGCTGTTTTTGGATCCGAGGCACTCCTCCCAAAAGAGATGCGGAGAACTAGTGAGTAGCCAACTCGAAGCATGAGGATGACGTTCATGTTATAATGATGATGATGAGGATGATGGCAATGATGGGTTGCTAGGACCACAACCACTGACGAACGGAAAAAAGACAAGAGGATTCGGGGTGATTCTTCGAGCAAGAGAACTCCCGAGGGAAATTGGGTGTGGTTGCAACGAGATTAAATGGGACATTGAAATGGGATCCACGAGAGCAAACGATACAAAGAGATGGGAACATTGCATTGCATTGATTGAAAAAACCACCAGAGTCCAATGTGAAAAGAGGATCGACTCTGCGATGGATTTGACGTGTGAGCCTTGTAGTACCGTTGAGTATCCTTTATACATCTATACTACAAGCGTTCGTTTTAGGCCGAAAACGAATCGAAGATTTTTTGTGTGCTAGAGACTGAAAGAGATGGATTTGAAATTTGTCAACTTATTACTAAATTAAAGAACCCACACGACAATGAAACTTTGATGAGCCCAGTTTTTTTATTACGAATGTGATGATGGAGAATGATGGTTGTAATGATGATTGTGGTGGTACAATATAGTGACTCTGTTGTACAACACGGAAATGACTAGGATTGAAGAAACTGGATCAAAGTGCGAAAGAGGTTTTGAGTCGGTGCATCAAGTAGGAAATACCTCATTCATTCCAAGACGATCAGCACGATTCTTGGGGTTTAAAAGCTCTCTATTGGCTTGGATGATCAACAGTATATTACATATGTAAATGCTCTAAGGGAGTCTTTAAGATGATATGGCACGTGTATTCAAGGGAAAAAGACAACACGAACTTGTATTTAACGAACGCACAAACACAGCATTTGGTTCATGTTGATGTTTGGTGCCTTTTTAATGCACAAGAAAGAAAGAGCGATGTAAAATAGCAAAGAAACGAGAGAGGAGCATTTGGACGAGGAGCGAGCTTCTTGCGGGGAAAGATCCAATAACACGTTGAGAAATGAGTCATATTTGTTTGAGTAACTTTCAGGATTGTCTTGTGGTAGCATTTTGTGCCTTTGCGGCATTGAATTTCTAAATATCTTCTCCACCTTGCTTTTCTACGGCTGAAGAGAGCTTGGCAATGGTATCCATGAGACTTTTTTTCTTTTTTCTTCCTTTGAGTTCGTACGGTTGCTGTTGTTGTTGCTTCTGCTCGTGCTGGTGGTGATGATGATGATGTAGAAGATGATTGTGGTGGCCATTGGTGGAAGGCGAGCTTGTAATTTCCGCTTTCGTTGTTCCACCGCAATTCTTCAAGGGAACAACGACTTCCAGTGTATCCCTCGAGAGACTCACAGAGCCCAACTCCTGGTTGCTTTGGTGCTGCTGCTGTTGTGGTTGTTGTTGTTGTTGTTGTTGTTGTTGCTGCTGCTGCTGCTGTTGGTCCTGGTTGTCGTCTTCCTCGTCGTCGTAGTCCTCGCCAGGCTCACCAGGTTCGCTTTCGTGTCCAACGTCTGTCACTTGGCCGTTCGCCATTTCCTGCTTCGAGTGCTTACTATCGCGATGAAGCTGGAGATTATCCTCCGTGGAAAAACTCGAACTGGGACAAAGCTCACACTTAAAAGGTCTCTCTGAGACATTTCGCATTGAAAAGGCCTGATCGTTGTTGTTATTGCCATGCTTTCGTAACTGATGTCGGTCGCAGTTGGATTTAGTGGTAAAGAGCAAGAAGCAACTTCTACATTTGTAGGGCTTATCCCCAGAATGAGTGAGAAGGTGTCGATTAAGCGAAGAGATCCAAGGAAATTTTCGTGGGCATTTGGGGCACTGAATTTTGTGTGGAGCCGCTGAATAGGCACTCTTCCTTCGTTCAGAGGCGGTGGAGGAGGAATCGTCGCCATTGAATGAATCTTCATCGTCATGCATGTCTTCATCTTCACCTTGGCACTCCTCTTCTTCATCATCTCCGTCTACCCCATTTGAATCAAGAATTGCTTCCAAATGATGATTGGCTGTGGAGTTGAGAAGAGTGGAAACACTAACCAACTCATCTTCAGTTTTCAGCTCTGGTTTTTCGTCCACGACCAAAATTGGTGGATCTTTGAACACCTCTTTGTCGTTTTCTCCTGCCTCTGAGTCCACTTCAATAATTTCCCGCATGTCAGATGTGTCTGATCGGTTATCTTTGCTCTCATCTTGGTCCATGTTTTTTTCTTGCAAATGAGCAACCAACGATGTGGTAGACGACGACGTGCTCCGTCGAGAACCTCTTGGTTTTGACGACCAAAAATCGGGATGTTGCTGCTTGATGTGTCTCTCCATGTTCGACCGCAATGTGAATCGGGCGTTACAATGGTCGCACCCATAAGGTCTTTCGGTCCTATAGCGTCTCTGCTTTTGCTTTTTCATTAACACGCCATCCTTGATCACCATTTTATAATTGGATTCGGAATCAGAGCTTTGATCCAAGTCATTAATGTCTCCATCAGACTTGGACTCTCGTTTGGTCCCCTTGGCCTGGCGCGACATCTTCTTTTGAGAGAGACAATTTTGAGATTTCTCCTCATTTCTGTTGGATCCAACGCCATTGGTCGCCATGCTGTTCGATCTAGTTCCATCCTTGGCAGGCTCCTTGCTCTTCTCGCTTTGGGGCTTTCTCAAGAACTCGTCGCTCTTGCTAGGAGAGGCTGGTAAATAGGCACGAACATCCTTTGGTCCAATGGGAGTTTGTGACGGCACTGGAGTTCCATTAGATGTGGTAGCTGCAGCCGCCGCCGCTGCCGCCGCCGCCGTGGCTGCAGCCAAGATGGTTTGATGCTGACTAGCCTGGCTTGGTAGTTGAAGACGGTGCTTCATCTCGGCTTGTAAGGATTCTAAATGCGACGAATTGAGAAAATTGAGGGCTGATGCCATAGAAGGCATGAATTGTGCTAGAGAGAAAGACATTGGGTTGGCAATTGGAGCTGCAGTAGTTGCTAAGGTAGAGGTTGTTGGGATGGCACACGACGTCGGCACTGGGCCTCCCGGAATCAATGGAACCCCAGGGATCATTAAAGGGGAAAATAATCTCATTGTGAGAGCCGTGGTGGGATTCAGGGCATCTAACGCCGGTAGGGATAGTTGAGGCGCTGATCCTGATGCTGTTGTTACCGGGTTTGGGGCCACGTTCATTGATCCGAATTGTTCCATTTTGGCAGGCCTACTTAAATCGAGTGGAGCCTCTTCCTCATCTGGAGTTGTCTTTTCTCCATTCATTTTCCCATTTCTATCCTTCAATTGTGAGGGTAGGAGCGGTCGAAGTTGACTCAGGGAGTGATAGTGACTGGTTCTAGGAACCATTGAGGGACCTCCCAAGTCTCCAATCTTCTCTTTAGGTTCATTCGACCGATTGGTTCGCAACTCTTCGAAAATGTGATCGGCCTTATCGGCATAAGCAGGATGATCCCTCATAGCATGAGCAATGACCTTTTCGCTCGTAAAAAAGTGCTGCTTGCATACTTTACAACGAAAGTTACCTTGGTCGTCCATTTGTTGCATTTTTGGAATCGAATGTTCAGATTCGTCCGTTTCATGAAGAATAAGACAGTCGCGAATATCCTCCCTGTTTGTCTTGCCGTGCTTGTTCTTCAAATGACGCTCACAGTTTGCTTTGGTGGTAAAACCATAATTGCAAAGCTTACACTCGTACGGCTTTTCCCCTGTATGGGTCCTCATGTGCCTAGTGAGTGTACTTTTATCCCCACTGGAGTAAGTACATGCTCCTACATTGCACAAATAAGGTGCCTTGTGGAGATGTTCTTTGTTATGCCCTTTTAAAGCTCGAAGGTTCGGATAGACAGCGGGGCAAAGGCGACAAGGAAACTCGCCTTTCAGTTTCATATCCTTGATTATAGGATCATGGTCATCGTGTGCTCCAATGAGCTCACCATTCTCAGACGACGTATCATTTCCATCAGCACCAAAATCAGAATTAGAATTTTCATGGCGTTCACTGGACTTGGATCTGTTTGAAGAGGTGCTAGTTTGGTGGGATTCCTGGTTGTCACCTAGATTCAATTTGGGACCAGGTGACCCATGGGATCGATATAAGGCACTGGGTGGGGTGGGTGTATCACTAATGTACTTATTAGAGGTGACAATGAGTTGCTTATCTGAGAAGGCACTGACAGGTTTGCCATGTCGGGGATCCTCATTGGCCAGGAATGCTTCAGCCAAACGAGGAAATTCTTGGGTCAAAAAAGCGGTGGAGTGATTCATCAAGCTACTCGGTGGAACAAACGCGGAGAGAGAAGTAGGCGGTGCAGTAGGCAGGCAAAGTGGGCCGATAGCGGAGCTAATGGAACTAGGTGGGAGGGTGAATGGATTACGGTGAAAAAACTTGTGAACTTGTAGCATGTTAGGATAATCGCAAACGAAACCACATTCATCGCATTTGTTCGGATTGGCTTTATGTTCGGCCAAGATGTGAGATTCGAGCTGAATTTCAGACGTGAATGATTCTTGACAGAGGGGACAAATGGGCGATTTCGTCGGATCCGATGTCATCATTCCAGCACTGGTTGGAGTCACATGGTTGGGCAAGCTGGGCAAAGATTGATCCATTTTAGGACTCTCTGGAGTCTTGACCACCTTCTTGGGTGGAGCTAGGCCATCAAGGCCAACGGTTGGAGCAGGTGCCTTGCGCTTTCTACCTCCTCCCCGTCGGCCCGTGGACATAATCAGACCGCCCATTGCTTCACCATACTCTTGAAGCTCTTTGGCAGTGTGAGTGCGTTTGTGACGATGCATGTTTCCGTTGGTGGTGAAGGTCTGTCCGCACAACTCACATGAAAAGGGCCTTTCACCGGAGTGGACCAACATGTGACGATCCAAAGAGCTGAACGATGACAACATCTTAGAACAAAGGCTACAATAGTAGACTTTGGCCTGACCTGTGGGGTCATTGGGATCGGGATGCGGCTTGACTTCGTTGTGAGCCCGGATATGGGCCGTGAATTCTTTTTGCGTGTCCAAGATTTGAAGGCAACGCGGGCATTTATACGTATGGTCATGGCTGGTGGTGATCACTGTGGTGGCCGTAATAATGGCTTTGGGGATGGGCGGCAAGTCCTCATCGGAAATAGCTCGTGGCTCAGGCTCGGGCTCTTCTTGGTCTTCTTCGTCCTTGGTTTCGTCAAGGTCCAGATCTGTCTCACCGATGTCATCCTCTCGTGCCTTTTCCCAACTCTCTTGGACTCTCATCTAAGAACAAATACCGTCATTGAGAACCGTAGGCATCAACAAGGCACAAATTGCGAAACAGTATAGGTCCGTATAAAGGCTTATCAACTTGCCGGTAACTTGTATACGTCAGGGTGACGGATTTGGGAAGCAGTTCAAAATCAATGCTCACTCACCTCTTCCAGTTTGTGATCAACGACATCTGGACTACTACTAGTGGGGTTCCCAGAGTGGGGGGGATACGTTTCCTCGAGAGCAGACGGGCTCTTCTCCCGTGGATGCTCATCAGGTTGAAGTTGATGTGGTGGTTGTTGTGGTGGTGTGACACGGCTTGTTCGCAGTTGCTTTCGCCGTTTAGCCCCTTGGACGGCGACAGTCGTCTTCTCGTCGTTTTTAGACATGATATCTGAACAGATTCAAAAGAAGGTTAGATTTCTTATTTCGGGTAGGTTTGTTCCTTGGTCATTTTCAGTAACTCACATTTGGACTATGTTCTTGGTGTCCTGACGATGAAAGTGGGGAAACAAGTAGAGACAAAATGACTCTAAAGAAGGCAGGATGATCGATTCATCTAAGTCAACGTCCGTTTCATGTCCATCCAATCCAATTAGGATCACTGTGCTCTAAAAAGAACAAAATTGATATAGTTAGTTGTTTTATCATTAGGTTTCCTGAGACTATTTTCAAATTAAGATTAAAAACTGCCGCTCAAGTGAGTGGTGGAAAAGTGGTATGTTGGATTTTCCTCCCCCCTCCTTCGTCTTCCCCATTGAACGTGTCAGTTAGCATCCTTCTAGTTTTGAAACAAACAAAGGTCTACTCAATCGATTTGTTGTGCCTACTGACATATGACAGAAACAGTACCTCTACATGCTAGTCAATCACTTTGAGGAGGACGACGAAGAGCACCTGATAGTTCCTAATAATGGCCACAAAACTAGGCATGACTGCCAACCGGTGTGTTACCGAGATAACAGATCAGGATAGGTGCTTCGAATTCATGTACAGTATTAGCCTTATCGTCATCTCAAGCGAATCTGTTGAAGATAAGGTTTGCGAGAAAAGATTTTGATTCATGATGCCGTCGAATAGAAGGGATTATAACATCCTTGTTGCAATCTTCTCGATTTCTCAGGTCCAATGTTTCTCAAAATCTACGAATTGAGCGCATGTGTACTTTTTTAAACTTCTGATTGGGAACCTTGGAGCATCATCTAGCTTTAAGGGTTTGTCAAAAAATGTACAGCACTGTTGAACTAATTTTCCAGTTGAGAAAAGACTGCCATATTTTTCAGATCTCCCTACATGCGCGACAGATTTGAAATCAATTTGGTAGGCCATTAAAGCATGAGCAATTAGTGCCTCATCAATATTGTCTAGCTTCCAGATTCATGACAACTCAAATAATGAATCTTCAATGGACTCTATACATATGGTGAAGAATTGAGCGGAAGAGCTACTTTTCCAACAGTTATGAAAATTGCGATGTCTTAGTGAAACACTAAAAACAGTATTTGGTTGCTTTCCTCGTTCCATTGCACATCGGTTGCAATTACTTTAGGATGCTTGGATTTAGTTGATATGGTGGGCTGAGGTAGATCCCAG
>CM021316.1:7218730-7230882 GCA_010645155.1 Tigriopus japonicus | reverse complement strand
AAAGAGCTAGTTCATTCAGTTTTTGACTCCCTATAATCGCTGCCGTCATCCTCCTCCTCATCATCATCACCGTCATCAACAACAATAACATGAGTAAAAGCAAGGTTTGGACGTCGTGATGAAGAAGATCGAGCATTTGGAAGCCAGCGATTTCTTTTCTCATCTTCTTGTCGAAACAGGAAATGACCAATGAAAAAAGCGACTCTTGCTTGCTCTGGCTTGAACGACAAAGGCCATCATGCAACCGAGAAGAAACACGCGCATGAACAAGAGATCAAAAACACTTCCAAAAGAAACATAAGAACCAAAAACGATGGGGGCGGAAAGTGAGAGCACGATCAAAATGCTGGCGATCATTATCAATGATTTTCCATTGCCAAGCGTAGCAATACTGTACTTTTTGAATTCAGTATGTATGGTGTGCTAACGTAACCTCAAGATTGATTTGAGTTCATAAGGCTGATAAGTTCCTTGATCGCCAGCAACTACATTCAGTAATTGAACTAATGTACATACCGAGCATTCAAAGCGTTATTTTCAACTTATGAATGTCCATAGCTGATAAGGCAGAGTGGGTCTTCGAAGTCCGTTTCTCAATTTTGGAGCAGCTCAGGGTGAAATACATTCCATAAATGGATCATCTTTACTCTGAGATTTCCCATCGAGCCTGTCATTTCAACCGCATCATTACATCGTATTCTTCCGAACAAAAACCAAATTAGGCGTTCTCTAAGTGAGCTTGTGAGTGACTGACTGAGTGTGAGAGAGAGAGAGAGCCCGTGCCAAATTATCTCTCAGTCTCCATTTGAAGAACACGTTCGCATTGGATGTGGAGTGTAAAGACAATGTGCGTAGTAGGAGGTGGATCTTTTTCCCATCCTCAGTCACACTTGATTTGCAGCTAGCTCTTCCTTTAAGAAATTGGCATCTTTTTCTCCCAAACCATGTAATAACTCGCTGCGGGCTGTCCCGTGCTGAAGTGTCCAATGCCAGTAGTAGAAATCATTCGGACCACGACAATCATCCATCGTCCATTCACTCACTCACTCACTCACTCACTCACTCAGTTGGTTGTAATAGGACTTTACAATTTGAGTCTTCACTCGGAGTGGTCTCCATTTAATAGAGCAACTTCCAGACTAGTGCGACATTGGCTAGATGGTACGTGAGTCGGAAAACTAAAGTGTGCCTCCCTCAGGCGGATTATCTCCATCATTATTTACGTCATCATCATCATCGTCATCATTGCCATCACTCCCATCCACGAGAAGGCAAGCAAGAATGAACGTACGAACGAGAGAAAAACTCAGAGCGGAGCAGAAATCCCGGGAATTGAGGCACGTGCGATGATTGTTCACACGAGATTCTGTCTTGGAAAAACCACTCAAGAATAAAAACGGTGTGCTTGGTTAACAACGACAATAAAATACCGATTACTTTTTGGTCAGCGGCTCAATCACCAACATCAAGGAAGCGAGCCTAGCGAGCCTAACATTTGGGCCTGAATCATTGGTCAACTCTGATGAATGGTTAAGTTTAGAAAATTTACGTCGGTAACTTGTTCGCGATCGGGGCTCTCTGACCAATCAAGTGTATTGAAGAAGTTGGGCACTCATAAGGAAAGTAAGAACATCGAAATAACGCCACAGCAAAACATGAACTAATGAATTACCATTAAATGGATTTACTCTTAATCCATTAATTCAGGTACACAAGTCGACGAGAAGTGGAATAAATTTTAAATCTTTAAGGCAACTTGTTCTTTCATTTAACTTGAAAGTGACAAAACTAATAGTGTGTAGTTTGATCTTCAACTGAACATGATCTGCTTACAAAGAGCAAGAACAAGAGCAATGGCAAAGGAGAATATTAATGAAAAAAACGATCTGGCAATCATGCATCATTTCCACTTGAGTGCTTTGTTCTTCATACTTGGCAGTCACATCCCTTCGATCTCTATTCTAATTTTGCCCCAAGCCACTTGGAACTTGTCATGGAAGTAGTTCAGATCCAGTACCTGACTTGGTCGATTTACTGGTAGTACGAACAGTAGCAATCAAGTTGGAATGATGTTTTATGAAGGGCCTGACTCTACGTACTGCTAATGCGCGTGTCCAAAGTTAGGAGCCATCTTCTCCAATGGCACATTCAAAGACCTTCCGTTCTTTTGGTGGAATGAATACTCATAGATCAGCCGTTCAAAGGTAGAGTACGTATCTCACGGCCAGAACCAAAGCCCTGATTTGATGCAGGTTTTTGGTCATTTGTAGCCATTTGTGCCACAAGAATAAGTGAAGGAGACCTTCAACGGAAGGAAAGGAGGTGGGAGGAAAATATGGGCGAATGTGCTGCTGGGTTCAAAGGGACTCCTCGAATCCGGCCGATAACACAAGAACAATATTAAGCTCGGTTATGATAAGCATGGAGGATGCGATGTGTCCAAGGGATTGTGACAGAAATTCTACACTGATTGCTCCCACCAAGCCACCCAAGCATAACAAAAGAGAACAGCTACTAAATTAACTCCTCGAACGTCGAAGAACCAAGACGAGAAGAAGCAAAATCGACTGTTCGATTAGTACAGAGGGTAATAATCTTACAAAAAAACCTTTGCTTGGAACCCCATTATTTTCAAGACAACTATCTTGAAGACGAACTTTGCTGATCAACTCAATCACTCATTCACTCACCGGTTCGTCATTTACGGGCCTTTTACTAATAGAGCGAAACTACATTGTGGTCAAAGTATCCGGTAATGATCTCCCAATTAAGAGACCAAGCACATGAATCACGCAAGGGACAAGAAGAAAAAGAACCTCTTACATGTAGAAGGCGAGTGTCAAGATCCCATATTAGTTATTTGAGTACTCCAAAAGGAATGAAGAAACAAACACAGTAATTTTTCGTAGTCAGAAAAAGATGGATGTAAGACGAAGGTTACAAGAGATAAAGCTTTCATAGCTAGACGAAGAAGAGAAACAGAAAACAAGGAGAAAAAGGTTCATATCGTCGAGTGAGTCGAAGTGACTGGTTGTTGTGCTTTTAGTCGTCGTCCACTTTCTTGAGATATCAGCGGACAAAGGTCTGTTTTCCGATAATGTGCCTTCATTTGCGAAGCGTCTTTCATGTCGTTTCCCTTGATGTCGTCCAAACAGGGGAACACATTGCCACTTCTACTATTCCTATTACTGCTGCTGCTGCTGCTGCTGCTGCCGCTGCTGTTGTTGTTGTTGCCATCGTCGTCTTTGCCTTCAGTCCTGTTCGTCTTTGTCCTCTCGTTCTTTTTCTTGAAGTACACATTCGGAGAGTTGGAGAAGAACCCTTCATACCTCATATCTCTCACGTATCTCTTCCTCTTTGTCTGTGTGTAAAGCATAAGCGGTAGTCCAACGTTGAAAGGGTTCTACTACCATTTGATGGCCCTATATCCTATGACAGTAATATCGTCAATTTCTTATCATCTATAGCTTCTTTTCTCTGCCTAGCAATGACAAATGACAACAGGGCACCTCCACGGGATTCCAAACGGACGATTACGCTACCAAAACTGTTTCCTTGTCTCCTTCTTTCAGAGTATTTCGTTTCTTGGCCGTTAATTATTCCTGTTCATCTCCGTCAAAATCTGCCTCCATATATTCTATCATACGTAGTTTCTGTCTTCTGATTGTATTTTTCCACCAAATACAGACCATGTCGCATCACCGGGGGCCAATGGGCCCTCTGAAGTTCAATACCAAAGAAGAGGTGTCGTGAACCGTGAGGCCCGCTTCAGTTGATGGAGGCGACCAAAGACCTCCATGACCGTCAAGGGGCACTTGAGGATTCACAAAGCAGTATGTGAGAGACGAAAGAGCAACAACGGACCACGGGGTCCATATTCCCCAAGTCATTCACAATTGGTTATGGAGGTAGTAGTAGCAACCACTGTTGCGTAGCTGCCTGTCCTTCCTTCTTTGCCTGGAGCTGACGTCTTTTTTTCTTCCGTTACTTTTTTTTTTCTCTTTCCCTCCTCCGTACGAGGCCGTATGTGGGCTTGGTGGCTTGCAGCCTCAACTTCTGCGAATAATCGTAGGTTGAGCCGAAGTAAGCACCTCACGTTTCTGGAGAGACTCGAACCCCTCTCGCTAACGTGGACTTATTTGGTGAGCGTTGAACACAGGAACGGCAAACAGCCTCAAACTCGCCTCCAAAGCATTTGAGCTGGCATCAATAATTCATGGAACAGTGGCCTCTGTCATATTGTGAGGATCCAGAAAGAGGAGGAGCCAAGTGTTCCTCCCTCTTCCTTCTAAGTAACTATCCCATATTCCATTCGTGGTGAGCTATTCACCACTGCTAAGCGTTTTCGTATTTGAAGGCCTGGCTCTTAATTGCGAAGCTTGGACCAACCCTATGGTAACCGTAGATACGAATATTGTACTCATGTGGAAACGTCAAATGGCTCAAGAAAATAACCTATCGCCTTTGTAAAAGCTTAAAAGGCGTGAACGGGAGAAAATAAGAAAGTAACAGCGGGATTCCCTCCTCCTTCTTTCCCCTACTTGTGCAAATATTGTCCATGTGGGAGCAGATAAAAAAGCAAAAATGCCCTCTTGTCTCTCACACAAAGCACTGGAAAGACGTATCTATGTTGAGGATCTGGCCTCTTCCCCTCTCCCTTTTCACTCTTGTTCTTGGTTTGGCATCAAATATTCAAGGATAATTACTTTTATGATGATCGTTAGGTTTGGTTGTCGTCTTTCTCCTTGATTCACTCCCAAGTTCTGCCTATTATAATAATAGACAAGTTTTGTTCGGTTCAAAAAGACAAAAAGCAATTATCGTTTTCATCAAAGTAGAAGAGGCGGAACTCGACGTGGAAAAATAGAATTACTGTAGTATTCCTGTGTACAGTTTGAAGGATCAGACGAACAAAATATTTTGGATGGCTCTCTTCGGGAAAAATTGCTAGTCCCTTGGGGACATGTGGAGTTCATTCCGAAAAAAAGGTAGAATATTTTGATACACTGGTAAATGGTTTTCGGCGAGAAAGGCTCATGATTTTTGGTCCTTTAAAGTTGTTGGCTCGTGATAGAACTTCATAAAAAACTGTCGATAGCTGTCCTCAGCCAGACAAGTCCATTTATGATTTTACAATCCTCCCAAAGGGACATGAATGATGGTCATGACGACGACGATGATGATGATGATGATGATAATGATAATAGTGATACTACTACTACTACAAATAATAATAGGTAATAATAACAATATCGCATATGCATGCTTTCGTCATTCGTCAAAACTCAAGCTTATTATTTGCGTGTTCGCCAAAACAAGCTGCGACAAGCTTTTTAGAGTGTTTACTTTAAATGGTTCCCAAGCAAAGAACAAAGACAAACTAATTATTGTGCTTTGATGCCCTTGCCAAATTTTGTGATATGATGGGCAAATTGGTAACGACATCCTGAAAATCTGGCAGCCCCTGACGAAACCTGCTATGAAATTCTCGCCGATATTGGTGCCACTTCTATTGGTTTGCCTTGTTCATCTCTCATCTCTCTTTTAATGTCATCATGATGACGATAAGCTCGGTGCGAAGTGGGCCGTCATCGATCACCTTTCGTTGTTATTGATTTTTTTTCACCTCTCCCCGTGACAAAAGATGCATGAAGCAAACACCCGAACCCTCTGCTTCGTTTGTCTGCCTCTCCCCCCATACCGTACAAATATACGAACGCATACACACACTGTTTCACTCATACGTACATTCATCTGAGATACCAAGGCATCAAGCACAGACTTCAGGAGGTGCAAGTTAGTTCTTTTCATGTGAAACAAATTTGGAATCTTATGGAAACTAATTTCGATGGCTGTTGACGAATCCGATAGCTACGTCTACACTAATGAAAGTACTGTATCCAAGTGTTCTATATGGTTTTTACTCCACCTTCCTGTTTCATGTTCATATCTGTGATTGATGCCGTCGAGTGTTGGCTCACCTCCTAGGTACCAGAGGACCTACAGTATCTCGGTGTGATTTGCTTCACCATTATCATCTTGCGCTTTAATTGGACCGACCAAACGAGTACAGTGAAAAATATTTAACGGTCATGGAGAGAATAAATTCGTAAATGTTCATGAGGTTATTATCTCAAGCTGTACTATGCCGCATGAAACTGCCTAGTTTTATCACCTACGCCATTAATTGCGATAAAGAATATGTTTGGATGGAGAAATTTCTGGTATTGGATATCAGTAATGATAAATGACTTGAAGAAAAAGCCAAGTAATATTTGACATTGTCGGAGCTTTTGACATAGTTTGTCATCATAAAAAACATTCAAGTGATCAAGTGTTGCAATTGATCCTCTTGAGTTTAATCTTGTTTTTTTCCTCTCGTGCTAAGTAAAGCCCAAAATGGTTAAGTTTCAAAAGGCCATTGGATCATCTTTGGAGCTCAAGACACGGATGCTGATGAACCTTTTCTATGTCTTAAGCCCTTTTTTATTCTTGTGATTTGCAGCACCAATCACCCAGAGCGTACAAAATGTGTTTTTAAATGTTTATTAAACCGGTTGTGTTCTTAAGATCATGGTTTCTTTTGATTGTGATTTGGCTGTCAAAGCGAGTCATGCTATTTATTGTCTGCCGATGGGTACAATTTTAATTTCAAGGGAAGCTGTTTTTCAATGTACGGTAAAACATGCAAAACTTTCTGAGGATGAATACTGATTCTAATAATCGGTGTGACTTGGTTAAAGTGAGTGTTTCCTTGATTATAAATTACAACGCCCAATTGACTGCGACATGGCTTTTAATGTCATTGCTGTTCACTACGACTTGTCGGAGCAGATTGATTTGGTGGCCGGTGGAATAGATTGAAACATTTGGAATTGACACCGAGAACACTAAAGATTTTCAGTTACTATTTTCGACGACCACTTACCTGGCAAGTAAAGAAGAACTCAAGTGGACTGGTTCGTCACATGCAAACTGAAGACTGCTTTAACAACTCGTTGGTAGAAGGTTTTTGGATGTCAAATGGATAGATGAAAAGATAGATGGATGGTTAAAAAGCGAGAGACCACGATGCTGTCTGTTATTGTAAGGATGCAATGAACCCTTGAAAGGCTTCCGTCTCTCAGTTGAAGGCACTCGGTGGAATGAGAGGCTCAGACTCCGTGGACTGAGTTGATATCTCCCAAAAATTCCCTCTTCTTTTTCTTCTTTTCCACGTCGCCTGTTTCTCCGGGAGCTGACTTACTCCCTTCGGCTCTTGTCATCCATCCCAACAACGAACGAGCTGCTGAGGCACTCTGGAGAACGAACGCTAGCAAGGCTTTAGGTAGTTCAGGGTGTTGACTAGGTAGGTGGAAAAGGTGGAGGAGAAAGAGGTTGGTGGTGGTGGTGGTGGCGTTTGGGACAAGCCGTCCGGCGGTAAAGAATCCTGTTCTGTTCCCTCCGTTTTCCCTCTCTCGAGGTCCCTCTTCTTTTCTCTCTCTGTCGATTCACCTGACTTCCCCTCGAGAAGAGAGGGAAAAGTTCAGGGAGAGAAAGAGCCTCCACTCCGTAGGCAGTGGCCTCCTCCTCATTCTCCTCCTGGATCCTTTTCCGCGTCTTCCTCGTTTTCCTCTTTGGAACCGTTCTCTCCTCCTCCTCCTCCTCCTCCTCCTCCTCTTCTTCTTCATTCATCCAGGTTGAGCTCTTCATCACAAAGAGAAGAGTCGAGAGAGAGAGGGAGAGGTAGAAGAAGAAGAAGTAGAAGTCTGGTTACAGGCCCAGGAGTGGTACCCAGTCAATGAAGCAGAAGCCTCAAGCTTCTGTTGGTGGGTGAGTGAAAGCAGGATCCTCGAGCTCTTTGAGCCATCACGACCCACACCACTAGCTTCATATCATAAGTTGTTCCTCTCCCTTGGTCCCACTTCGTGTTGCGGGAAATCCGCGTGGAATCCAATCTAGACTCGTATGTAGTATGGGGAGGCTTTCTCTTCTTCCTCGTTCAAGATTGATGAAGTTGGAGCTCCCATGCACCACTTGTTCTCGTTGCGGCCGACAGTGAGAAGACTCAAATCCGTTAACCGTGTTACGATGGTTCATTTGCGCCTTGAAAAAGGGGAACCTGGTCAACTGAAGGAAGTACGACCGAGAGCCTTTCCAGAGGGATTTGCTGTGGAGACTCGACCTCGATCGTCGGATAAGCCCTCCCTTCCTTATGCCTCCGAAAGAAAGAGAGAGAGAAAAGAAGGAAAGAAAGAGAGGCATAATGCCATGTGAAGGTACCGCTATGATCACTCTTCCGGGGGTCCTGTCCTCTTCTTGGAACAGAGAAATAGATCCCGAGCAAGGTTGGCCAAGGTTGCAGAGTTTGTTGTCCAATGATCTCCATGACGATGCCTCAAGCCTGCCAGAGGACAAGCCCTTCCAAAAAACAAGGGGGCGGGATCGGCCTTCGAGGAGAGTAGGACGAACTGAAAATACCGGGTTTGGTCTAATAAGGCAGCATCAGTACTACGGAGGTTGAAGGTGAAATGCAACATTGGATGAATCGACCTTTTTCGAGTTAAGCCTCTGCTAGGTCATACCTTCTTTTTCAAATGCGCATAAGTACTGTAATTCCAAAGTCAACTGCTACAAATGGAAATGTTAGTGAGGACTTGAAAAATCTGAAGCTTATCCCAAACGTATTGAATAAAGGTTAGAAATCCTGGCATTAACTTTGTACCTTCTCTCTTTGAATCTGAACAACCTCGAACCTTAGGCATCCCCCATAAGTAACACGAAAAGGAAAAGAGATGGGAAACGATCGAGGAGGCGGAGAAGAAAACGTCGACGACGATGAAAACGACGATCATGACGAGGAGGAGGCTTCGGATGAAGAAGAAAGAGACCGAGAGAAAAAGAAAGAGAAAGAAAGTGGGAAGATGCAATCAACAGGGCCAAGGCGGATGATCGCTGTAAGAGCTAGAAAAAACGAGATGAGCCGAGAGGAAGGGAGGAGAAGAAAAGAAGAAAAGAAGAAGAAGAGGAAAGGAAGAGCTGAGAGCAGGAGGAGGAGGAGGAGGAGCGCCAGAGAAAAAATGTGGATAAGAGGGAGGAGGCACCGAAGATGCTGATGATGATGATGAAGAAGAAGAAGGAGCCAACTAAGCAACCTGGGTTGCATCGAATTAGGGGGAAAAGACACAGGGAACTGAATGGAAAGTTTCGTTCCCTTCTTCTTATTGGACGAAAACTCGGTCTCATGTCTCATCTGTGGTGGAAGTGGCGATCGACCAGGCTTAAGAATTCCATAGACTTTAAAGGAAAGGTGGATGGAAGAAAGTGTTCGTATTTGCTTTCCAAGTGTCATGGGTCGGGAAAAAGGGAGATTATCGTATGGCAGAAATAACAAAGAGGACGATGCTCTTTTTCTTTGCCATGTTTAACATCATTTGAGGTCTTTAGATATCATCTAATGGGGGCTATTGTTTTTGACGGAAACCAAGATTCGTCACATGCCTCACCACGGATTAGCACCCTGAGCCCTTATCCCGCCTCGAACCATAACAATACAGAAGCAAAGCAAGCCAGGGCTTCCTTCACTCACATCTTGTGCCAAGAATGGCCATGTGCTCAATCAAGCCTTCGTTTGTTACAAGCTCAAAATGGACGATGACCTGAGACTCGAGGGGATCTCAAGACAATGCGTGTTTAGTCATGCTCAAGCAAATGGGCGAGCTGAAGGCGTTTTGCGGCGAGGGACCGTAGATGACCACATTCAGTTCGAAGCTGTTGAAAAAAAACCAACACACTGAGTCGATGTCGGTGTCCGTTCTTTTTGTCTCGTTCTTGTTGACATATTATGCAAAAGTAACAAACAATGCACGTACTGCAACGTAGTCCAAGTTCCTCCTCCTCTTCTCTGAATTTTCGTGTGTTTTACTGAAAAGAAAATGACCGACCTGTGAAGATTCATTCAAGGGCCTTTGGGCTAGCTTGGCCCACGTGGCGCTCAATTAATGGGCGGAAGTGCAAACAACAAAAGGAGCCCCTCAAACCAAAGGCGCCCACCCACTGCTTCTTGAAAATGATCGTGATCTTGAGATGGAGCGCACATGTGGTGGAGAATTCGAGGTTCTTTCTTATCCATTGGTTCATCCAGTACCAAAGGTGGTCAATGGCTCAATCCCTAACGAGGCAGTGGATAAGAAGACGGGAGGAGAGGATGGGCATGCCCTCAGTACACTTTCTTTGAACACGCTTAAGTCTGAGAGTAAATATAAATTCGTTTTTCAAGGCGGGTATTCAACCACATTACTCGAAAATTCAATGCTTAATTAGCCATCATAGTACATCATCAGAGTACAGTTGCCATTCGGGACTCGAGTGGTTCGAAAGCCAAAGAACAGGAGCATCTTTGCCTGGTCCGAATCGTGTATTTCTCAAGCCAACAAGCAAGGAAGGAAGTAAGGAATCCGCCGCTCTCTGTGGGATTCCCGCTGTGAGGGCTCGTTTGACAAGAGCAGAGTAGCATCTGGTGACCAGTTTCAACGCAAGATGAAGAAACCATCTTGATGATGGACCCCCTCAAAAGCATCTCCGCCTTCTCTTTTGGGTCAAGGAAGGGACTCAAGCACTCGACCCTCGAAACCAACCAAGACCGACCAATCAAGGTAGTTTAGCTTGAGCTGATCCACAGAAAAAAATCTTAAAACTTTGTTTTGTAAATATTTTTGAAGATCTCGTCTATTTTGATCAGAATTGGAATGCAGGTTCCTCCTTTCCCTTTTGCCTCGCATGAAATCTTGGAGGCTGTCTTGACGCTCCGAAAGTTTGCGCAAGTTTCAATCTGTTCAAATCTGGCCCACTTGTTTTGTCCAGCATCTAGCATATTCATTACATGGTTTTTCCGTTGGAGGAGCTAAAGCCCTGATGCGCAAAGATTTATGATACAGATTGCCTCTTCGTGGCTAAAAACGCGACAAGCTAAAGAAAAATTGAAAAAATACTCTCTAATTTCCATGAAAGAGCCAGAGGAAGTGGGATCTTGACGAGAAGACGGGGAAACGAAAAAAGCACGAGAAGAAGAAGACGGTTCTACTATAATTTATGACTTCTTCCTCTTTGGCCTCCTGGTATTGTTCTATTTGCACTCGCTCGAAATGATCAGACCAACTCAGTCAGAGATTATTCATCCGATAACAACCAGTCATCCGACGGTGTACGTGTACATAGGCGAGCACCAGTAGCGCCTACAGTTCACAAGTACACATACATTATTATTAGTATTAACACAACACAGGATGGCTTTTTGCACCCTTTTGGCCCTCGTGAGAGTGTTTGAGGCTTATGTACGGATTTACGGCCACACATACAACATACATACAAACATTACTACACTACTACACAATAATAGTGTGCTCAACGCACATATGTACGAGAAAGAGAGCACATGTACTGAACACTAGCAAACCATCTCTTAAAGGTTTGGTAGTTACTTATTCCGTCGAGTAGAGCAAAGGCAAAAAAGAGCTCTGGAACACAATTATTTAGAAAGATTAATGATGACTTGAACGGATTCAGAGGATCGTCTTCTTCTTATTCACCTGAGGATGAGTAGAATTGCTGTCATCCTCTAACTGAGAGGCTCTTCCATAATGCCACCACCGAAGCGAGTACTACCTTTTCAAGACTGGGGAGAAAAATTGCATTTCTCAATGTTCGCCATGAATCAAATCAATGCGACCAAAGATCCCACCAACGGACATGCTCTTAATCTCAGAACGAACCCAGTCGAGAAAGTGCTCTATGCTTGCCACTGAATCTACCTCATCCACATACTAGAATCCAATGTTGATGTGATTGTCGTTGCACACGATGGAAATGCATTTCATAACATGATGCAAGGCAAACCAAGCTTGATCCAGTTGCAAATCGATAAAAGGGACTCATCGGAAATGAATGGGAACTTGATTTGAGCGCACTAAACCCGACGGATGAAAGCACTTTCTTGCGGAAGTTAACAACAAGACAAAAAACACCCGTAAAAACGTATGACTTTCAAAAAAGACATTCCTTCTACGAATTAGTGCTCATTTCAGTTCAAAGAGGGTAAAAATCCCTTGTTTCCTGATTCGTGACGTTTCAACAACTCGTTATTCAGGCTATCAATACAGTTTGTAAATGTTTGT
>CM021316.1:7193700-7218703 GCA_010645155.1 Tigriopus japonicus | reverse complement strand
CGGTATCAGAAAGGTTCTCCGTCTGTGAGTGTGGATTAGCGTCTAAAAGTTTCTTTGAGAAAGGTCAGGGAGGAGAATCGAACCTGGGACCTCTCTCATTATAGGAAACTGCGCTAACTACGACGCCACGTCTCCTCCCTTTTTTAATTAATTGATGAATTAGTGCTCATTTCAGTTCAAAGAGGGTAAAAATCCCTTGTTTCCTGATTCGTGACGTTTCAACAACTCGTTATTCAGGCTATCAATACAGTTTGTAAATGTTTGTTTTGGTTTGAAATGGTAAATTCAAGTTTTAGCATGTCAAAGCGTTTCGTCAAACTCAAATTGATAGGCAACTAACTGTAAGGAGAGATTCCGAACTTTAAGGAGTTTCATAACCATCATAAAGTAAAGAACTTTCAATCAAATTTTCAGTGATGAATTCTATGAAAGAATGTCTTTTTTCTATTTGTACAAGTGTATTTTTTCCAAAGTAATCACTAAAGCGGCTGAAAATATTTGATCTTGGAGGCCTGATATTTAAACAACATTTTAAAAACCTCTAAATATTCGAGAAAATGTTTAAATCATACTCAAATGTTTAAAGAATTAAACATTAGAGTATGATTTACACAAAGAATTAAAGTCCTTATTTTTACGCAACATTTGATTTTTTTTTCACTGCCCAAGATTTGGTTGAATATTCAACCCAGAGTTTCTAAAAAAAAAAATCTAGTTGGAGCTCCGGTTTTCTGTTCTAGATTCAAATCAGTGAATGAAATTTTCAAGGCTAATCTAACCTATTATTTATTTCACAGGTAGAATTTTTCCATTTTATTTTGACTATTCCCCTTAAAAAGAGTCTTAACAAGTTGCAAAAATTGGGAGATAAATATTTTTCATACAGAGATCAGATGTTTGTAAAAATTTCAAGAGGTTCACTGAAATCTTGAAAAATTTAGAAATAATTCAATGAAAAACGGAAATTTTCCTTTTATTTTGGAGATAAGTCCCAAACATTTAAAAACTCTTTATAACAGCAAAACATTTAGATTCAATATTTTTGTATTTAATCACATATTTTCGGCCGCTCTAGTAACCACCAATCTCTTTCGTGAAGTTGAAAGCTGGTCATTGTTACTTCAAGGGGTTGCTTCGATAATCAACGACTTCTCAGTGATACTGATATAAATATTATGTAAAGATCACAAAGTTGCGAAATTTGTGTCTTCATGGCCTGTACTAGGTGGAGATATTAGCTATGTAAGTACCTATAACGAGGATCGGTTTTGTTCTTTTTGAGGATGGCAATTTTCATGTTAGATAACAATCAAATCAAAGGGTTCCATTGAACGGGTCAATAAATGAATTGAATGAATGAATGAAACCATGGGTGGATGGATAGATGAGCAAGTGGAGCTTCAATACGTAGATGGATGTACAATTGTCTCGATCCAATATCGAGATGACCCGGGATCAACTTTCTTTCGTCGTTTGGCCATGATTCGAGAAATTGGGAGACCGTGTGGTTTTGGGGTGGATAATGTCCATGCATCCTGTTCAAAGCAGATGAAAAAAGTGTGAAGAGGAAAAAAAAGATGAAATAGAGGAGTGCTCAGCTAGAGCAGAGCGAGTGTGGGCAGTAGGCAATGAAGAAAGTCTCGACAGATCGAAAGACGAACAATAAACCAGGTGTATGGTAGGTAGGGACGAGGCGCTGTAGTGCGGTAAATAGGTCACAAGCAAAATGGTCACCGGTAAATAGGACACAGTAAAAAGGTCATAGCAAATCCGTCTTGGCAAGAAGGTAAAAAGATCACGTTAAAAATTTAACAGTAAAAAGGCCGCAATGTGAAAAAGACCTGCCCAGCTCCAAAGGCAGCCGAGAGGGTGACCCCAGGAACCCTAATATGTTTTCAAAGGAACATAATAAGATTGTCTCATGAGAGCACAAGAGAATCTGAGTGAAACACAACCATTCCGAGACAGAGGTAACATAGTTAACAAGAACCCAATTCGGACACGTTTTTTTGAAATAATGGTCCAATCTGCCTGACCCCAGAGGAGGGTGTTCCCCTACTTGATTTGCCCCTAACTTTCTTCAGTCAAGAAGCACTGAATTTCTGGAGTGAGAGGCTAACGACGAGAATTATGATATCCAGTGGGGTTAATTCAATTGCTTTCTTCTACAAATGAGACCTTGCTTGTACTGAGTAGACGAGATATGTCAATTTTCAGGTCAATCGAATGCCGTAGTGAATAGTTATGTCTTCTCAAACTTATGTACTGGAGAGAGCATAGAATGAATGCGCTCGTCCTTTTGTGGTAAAACAACTACCCGAAAAGGGCGAATTCATTCATTCATTCTCAGTAGGATTTGCACGGAACTTTGAGAGAGCATAACTATTGACTCCAAGGTTCGATTGAGCTGAAAATTGAAACACGTTTCCTAGTTAATAAAGGCAAGGTCTCATTTACAAAAGAACGTAATTGATTTGTTCCTACTGGAAATCATGATTCCTTTCGTTAGCCCCCTAGTCCAGAGAAATTCTATGGTTCTTGCTTCAGTTTAACTTGCCCACTAACTTTAAGATGAAACCATGGGCTTTGAAAATAATTTGGGTGGAACACAATCTGTCCATGAAAAAATAAAAATAAAAATACTGTGACCTTTTTATTGTGACTGTTTTGCTTGTGACCTTTTTACCTACAATCGAGGCGCTAGTCATTTGATTTGTCGTGTCGTTCGTGGCAAGTAAGAAGAAGATCACTCCAGAGGGGGTCTATTTCTTTCTCTGTTGAACTGGCCGGTTCCTCTCTCTCTCACTTCCTCGTCGTTCAAGAACATCTCGAACATGAAGTTGATTAAACCACCAACCAAGTTAAAAGTAAGGAGTAAGGATGCGACTTTCTGAAGGTTCAAAACATCCTCCATAATATATTGTTGACTTGGTATGACGTTCATAAATTTTAAAATATTAGAAGCTTGTTTCTCGTCCTAAAAATCGAATAAAGTGTGCCTATTTTCAGAGCTGGTTGGAACTAACGTTTGAGCACAAATTACAAATACCACTGACTATGACATTTCATATTACTGCTGTTTTCATTGGTGGAGTAGCTGAAAATTTCAGCTTCACTTTTTGTGTGATTTGAAGTAAAATATTATGTGGAGGTAAAATATATCCTGAAATTTTCCATTGCGTCTCTTGACAGCAACAAACTCTTGAACAATTTTATTTTGATTAAGGTAACCTTGACATGAGATTATTAGAATAAGAATTCATATAAATAACCCAGATTTTTTAGCATTCAACCGAGGATTTTAGGAGAAGGCCTTGTTTCAGAAAAATGTACGAATGAACGTAGAATGGCGTTGGATTTTTGAGCAAATGTACGTTGATGTTTTTAGGATGAATAGCACATAATCCCAATTCTGAATTTTTTGTCTTCTTGAGCAATGATCAGGTTAAATGTGTACCTTTGTAAGTTACGCACACTGTACGTGGACAGGCAGCCAATGGAACGGGAAAAATCTGGAATATATTATCTTGGTCTGTTGTCGATCGACCAGACGACCAACATCCTCATCCTCGTCATCATCATTATCATCATCAACATCTTCCTTATTCATGTCAGCATTTTGTCCATTGGTACTTGGATCTTTTCTAAATCAATGGATGCTTTCAACTGTAACCTATCTGGAACGCAGTACCGTAAAATGGGAGGAGAAGTAAAAAAACTGGATGCTTTGTTCAGTTTTGATTTTTTGATGTCGGCTGTCAACTGGTTAACAACATCTCTATTAGAAACCAGAAAAAAACGAGCTTCCTGTGTGTTGTAATAGAAGTATCGCCCAGAGATTCAAGGATGAATATATGGGATGCCAAAGATCTAAAGCAAAGCAAAGCAAATAACCTTTCACATAAGCACTTGTCTAGCCAAAATATCCCAAATCATCCAATTGGTCTGTGTTTCCCCCCAATCAAGTGCGATGTGAGTGAGTCACAAGAAAATTGGAGAATCTCAGATTTACTTTATATATTGTGTCTCTGGTTCTGTGGGGTTCTTCATGCATAATTTGCCATTTCCGTCATTTACCTACAAAGAAACAAGACAAATCCAAAGGAGAACTCGATGATGATGATAATGATGATTGTGATGACGACGACGACGTCGAGTATTGCCCCGGTAGCAGTCAGAGCAGCAACTCAGTTTCAATTCATGCAAACATTCCCAACGATATAAAATTGTAAAATAATTATCTCGTTATCATTAGAACTTGACAGAACAAGAACGACTTAAGATTTTCGGCCAAGCCAACTGGGTGCGTTACCCTAGAATTCATTCGGCCATGTTCATTCATGTCTTCCCCCTCATCCCTTGTCCTCCTGTGTTTCTAAAATGAAATAGTTTGACTGAGGGAAATTAAAACAAAAATCCCCGTGGTCTCGCTTGTTCGGTGTGGTGCGAATGCTAACCAACCAGTCACTCACCTTACGGAGATGGGAGATTCAAATGCACGATAATATTACATGAGGCATTGGAGAAGAAGTCGAAGTACGGTCTTAGGTAACAGGATCAGCCAGCAGAAGCAGCAGCATCTGGAAACTAACAACAAGACACAGAAGAACGACACATACACTACGACCACTTTGATTCTATAGTTGATACATAAAAAAGTGGATTTATCCATGCATCTCCCTTGACAAGATCTCCGTGGACGAACGAGATTACAGAATTGAACATTGAGCACAAAGGCAAAGAAAGACGGCAAACCCATCAAGCGAGGTTACACTGGGACCGACGACCCACACCAGGAGCCAAGAGGGTCACTTCCAAGACGAATGACATCCGAGCAGCAATATCAATTTGGTATTCCGAACCTGTCCTCCCTCCTTTGAGGCTTTGAGAAACAGAGGATTCTAAGGCTATCTAGGTTCATATCTTCCCAACCAATGGTGTATGTGAGCGTGTCTGCCTATTCGATCGGACTCGGAAATTCAATCGAGGATCTGGGATCGAGAGGTACGATGAAGGAGAGAAACAGAGAACCTCCTCATCTATAGAACAACAAAAGCAACAACTACTACCACGACGACAGAATAGTGCAAAAAACACGACCACTTTAGTCCAAAGAGGTGAGGCTAAAAGGTGACCACGATAAAAAAAGGATGTCAGAAGAAAAGATTTGGTCCATCGCGAGCTATTTATCTACGCCAAATATAGCTAATCATTCTATTGTAAGAAACCAACAGGCCTCCTTTGACTTTCCGTTTTGGTCAAGAGAGACAGACTATGAGATTAATACGGCAAGACGTGCATAAACACCAAGCAATGGATGGCTTCGATACAAAGTTTATCCACTCATATGTGGCCCTCATGGGTGGGTGGCCTTTCAACAAACAAATAAATAGATATAGGAATTCTCTGTTCCGAAATAAATCGTCAATCGTTTATAAGTTATTGTCAAATTTTCAATAAAAAAAGTCATCAATTTAATGAAGATTATTATTAATGATTAGCAGTTTTTACTACCTTTCTTTTAATTTTTGGCCTTTTCCCAATCGGCCTCTGCATTTCCCCTTTTTCTCTGCCCTCAAACTTGTGATCCAATTGTTCAACGACAAAGATGAAGGCAATTGTGAGAGGCGATTCATCACAGTTGTCATCACTGGAAGTAAAAAAACTCGATAAGTAGCGATACTCATCGTCCATCCAGTCCAACCAACCAAGAAGTACGGCATTGGCGAGCTTGAGGACCAAGCAAGAACTATCTCATTGCATGTAACCACACACATGCATGCATGCAGGCAGGCAGGCAGGCAGGCACGCTCTTCACTAAACGCTCGTTGACATACCAAGCAACATTGGCTTGTTTTGACCTACCCGTATCCAGATCATCATCTTTATCTCCAAGTTGACAGCCACCACTGAGATTGAACAACAAAAATCCCAGGCTCTTCTGACCAATTGGTTGAGCGACTTTTTACAATTGTCTTTGAAATACCCAAAACCGAAGGGAGCTACGGGTGTTTTGAGTTCGCACTTGATTTCACGCTTGTACGAACTTCATTCAATGCCTTTTGAGTGAACCAAGCGAGAGACTAATATCATTTCAGCTCTGATGTAGGAAAGGATAGTCTAGAGTCAAAGTGTGTTTGCTAATGGAGTTATCAAGAGAATTGATAGCCATCTTAGACCTACAAGTAGTACATGAGAATGAGAATGAAATCCAAATCCAAATGTTTTACATGACCAATATGGACTAGACTTTTGTTTCGTTCACAGTACAACCAAAGCAAGATGGGCTTGCCTTTTTTACACGTTGAACTTTTGCTATAAACAACAAAACATTATTTCAATATTATCTGAAGATAATTGAGCCTTCTTCAATATTATGGACTTCTATTTGATGGTTGTTCAGCATCCTCTGTGGTAGAAAAGTCCAAAAGGTGATAACAAATTATGATCGGATTATTTTCCGATTCAAACGCACACCGCCACCGGATTTTTAAGTATTTAATGATAGAATAAGAGAGTGAGAGTGAATGAAGGTGTTGGGCATCAATGTCGTGGAATCAAAACCAAACACTAATATCCGCACTACTCTCTCTCTCTCTCTTTCCTTTTCCCCTTCTAATTTGGAACGATAATTCATGTTGGCTCATCATCAGAGAGCCAACTAGAGGAGGGGAGTCATAATGCATGGTAATTAAGATTATTTGCATCAATTTTCTTCATGCCATGTTGCCTTTGCAAAATGCAAGAAAGATGTCGTTTGTTTGGAACCAAGACCAAAATAGTGTTTGAGGTGTTATCTGCTCTAATTCAAGTTAAGAAGCTCGGAAATGACGAGGATTGTGGTTTTCCACCTATTCGAAGACGGTCCTTTTAACTTAAATCTCAATTCTTTATTCTGTATGACAAGGATGATTTTAATAGTTGTTGTAGCTAAAGGTGTGTCCAAAAATGATTGAATGAATTTCTTAGCCCCAACAAACAGAGAAGGTGCAGTCAGTCGGTGGACCGCAAAGATATCAGCAAGCCAGCCAGCAATCTTATGGGTAAATGTGGCGACCGTCCATCAAACTGTACACCACGTAATAAACGTTTCCATCCATTGATGTAGCAAGGAAGAGGACTCGCAGCTTTTTCTTCACGAAATCACAGATTACCTCAATTTGCAGAGGTAGCTTTGGTGCTGGTCGGGTTCAACTGCACTTCCATTCCTCCCCGCGTCCAAATTGACCGAGCTGTGTTTCCATAAATCTGAAATTTTCCTGAACAATTTTGACCTCAGTGGGAGTCCAAATACAGTCTATACCTCTTCTCCAATCGAACGCTTCCAGCTATTTGGTACGAGGTAGGAAGTACCCAAGATGAAGGAAAGAGATTCTTGGCTAATCCAGTGGTGTAGGACACCTAAAAGAGGACCACGACCATCACCATCATTACTTTATTGTTATCGTGACGGTGATGATTCCCCCGGCGTCTTGGCCGTCTGAAGGATTGTACCATGATGAGAAATTTGTCCGATTCCAAGAAATGGCCCCGTTAGTTGATAGCTCAATGACACCCTTAGGTTGTGAAATGGCAACAACCCAGGAAGGGCAAATTGCACTTTGACATCTTGAACTAACCTCGTGGATGGATGGAGACCCAGAATCAAGGCTCAGAATCAAGGCTCATATGACAGCTGTGTTGAATTTCAAAAATAATAATAAAAATAATAAGGCATTTCATGTTTTTTCCGTCATAGTTTTGGTCGGCTCCTTCATTTCGTAATAGAATTCTATTGGCTGGAGAAAATTGTTTATCTTACAAAATGATCGAAATGATTCACATTTGGACTTCTCAAACCTTAAAACGACTGGTCAATTTGTCCCCAAAGTTTTATTAATTTCGGATAATCTAGTTCTATTTTCTTTGGATTCCAAAAGGTTTTATAGTTTCGTCTTACCAATTGATGCCTTGTCACGAAATCAGAATTATCAAAAGAAACTGCTTTAGTACCAAAACATCGTTAAGCTCTTTTTGGTGTTGACGAAAAACCCAAAGTGATCTACTGTACGTTGCCAACTTAAAAATATTGCTCCATTGCCACTTCAGCAATGTGAAAGCGATCAATGACGAGGAGAAAAGGTGAAAGACAACAGATAATCCCTCCTTACTGAATTGTCAAAGGATAACGGTAGATAGATAACTCACCCCCGTAACCAATTCTCTTGAACTTGGCCATCAATGCTTCTGGCGAATGGGACCATGTTGCCCAGGACCAGCCCCTAATTCCAACTGCCGGGTGGTTCATAAGTAGGGCTGAATATTTTAGGTTAACTTTTTGGGCGAATTATGACATAATTAGGTTGCCAAAAATTACGTTTTAGGTTTTTTTCAGGTTGTATAGATAACACCTTTTTAGAGGCTATTCAGACCAAATATAGCCTTTTATTGATTGCTCTACAGCAGTTTACTTTTTTACAAGAGTAAAAGCAGTGGAGCAGAGACAGAGGCAGTGGTGGGAAAGTGGCAGAAATGGCAGTAAAGAAAATTTTGTGGTAGTGAAATTTCTGAAGTGGCAGAATATGGCAACAAGTAGAAGGGTAGGCAAAAAAAATCGACCAAAAAACGATATCGAAAATTGTCGACCAAGAAAAGGAGATCGAAAAATTTTGACCTAAAAAACGAGATCTAAAATTTGAGCCCTAAAAAACGAGATGAAATGATTAAAAACGAGAAAAATTCGGCTCAAAGGTGACAGAATTATGTTATGTGATTACAGCGTCATGTGACTTCAAAAATGGCAGCGAGCGCCCGTAATTGGCAGTATTTCAAACAACTTTTGGCAATGTCTGCCTGAAACCACCTGGTAACGCTGATTTGGCATATTGATGGGATGAAAATCATTGTGGCTCCCACTCCTCTTCTCTCATCCTTTGTTCTCGTGTTTTGTTTTTTGAAGACACTGGGTTGAGGGACCTTATTGTGCAAATGACTCTAGGATAAGTAAAAAAGTTAATATCAGGTTGAAAACTTAGTTTTAGGTAAAAACTGCCCTAAAAAGGCGAGAAAAATGTAAATTTTTGACTGAAAACCTAATTTTAGGTAAAATTGCCAGAATTAGGCGTTTTAGGTTACAACCTAAGTTTTTATGTAAAACCTAAAATATTCAGCCCTACTCATAAGCAATGGAACAGCAAACCATGTCCATAACTCGAAAATGGTTGATTTCACAAAAAAGTAAGTGCAAAGGTCGAAAAGGCGCGATAAACAACCATCCTAAAGATACATGTGTTGCAATACCCTTTGTGTAACCATATTTTCGATTTTAGCCAGGGAGGTTAGGGAGGGAGACAAATGTCAGAGTCACGATTGCTCTGTTTTCAAAAATCAAGGGTAAAATGTATGTAATTCGAGGGAAAAATTGTCGTCGACCAAGTATGAACTTGGGGTTAATGGCTTTTTCTGACTCTTCAAGCAAAGTGTTTGTCAAATCATATGCAATAAATGTGAAATGCACACATACGTATATTGTATGTGTTTTCAATGAGTTATGCGTATGTGGCTGCCAATGGGTTCATTGACGAGTTGTAGATGGTATTGTTAGATGTTCAGTTTCTTTTGAAACACCCGGTTTTTCAACCGTCAGACGAGGAAGAAACGGGCGACAGTTTTCGACGTCTTTCAGATCCAAAACAGCACGACGAAGATGATCTTGAAGATGATGAATTGATGATGATCTTGGGAGAACGAGGCAGACATTTTCAAGAGTATCGCCGAGCAATTGAAATTACTCTACTTGCGGTGCACACAATAGCCAAGACAGGTGAAAATATATTCTTCAAAGGGATTGAATCACATTCCTGTCCTTGATCCTCCTTCATCTCTTGTGTCAACTCGTCGGACCGTGAGGACGATCCGTAATTTTGAATCCTTCCAGGACAAGAAGTTATGAATGTGTCCCTGTGGACCATCAACCTGTGGCCAAGATTCCTCTAAAACCACACCAGACTACACACTGGACACGCAATTTCTATGGTTGGTCGTGAAAACGGAAAAGTACAAGTCTCTGAGTACATAGGGAGTACGCTACTTTTCTTTGGAACGCTTTTCGAAACAAGGAGCCCAAAATGGTCTTGATTACTCTAATAGTAACAAAACTCCAAGATGAATCTTTGATTTGAACGAAATAATCTTTGAGGCTCCCGTTGAATACGAAATGATCTTTCTTTGGACATTAAATACGTTGTTGGAAAAAAGGTTTTGAAAGTTTCAATCAGTCGTGATACTTCGAAGCCACAAAAGTGTCTTGCATCCAACAATTTTGTGGTTTCCTGAGAATCAATCTCATCCAGCATTGCGCATCATGCATGCAACAAAGAAATCACATCTCAATTCATTCAGTGTTGCCAAAACCAGTTTCCTGAGGATATATGAGATCAGAGTTATTGTTCTAAGCGACAGAGTGAATTCATACATTTTGTCATGGTCCGACCAAAGATGGGGAGTGTTTGATTCAACACTGATTGTTCAGAGATGGGATTTTAATGAGAATCTCTTGAATATGGAGCCAGAAACCACATTGATGTTCGACTAAGCGACAAATCACAGGCATCAAACTAAGATTTGATTACAACGTGAGAACCTGCGAAGACTTATCCTAATCCTAATCCACATCGTTCTCAAATATTCCTCCTGCTAATACGCACAATAGTACACCCGAGACAAATAAATACTTCTTCTTGCGTTATCTGTAAGCATATGCTGGATGAGTCAAATTATTTTGTGGTCAAGAGATGTTTTCCTCTTTTGTGGAAAGAAAAGAGTGGCCGAGATGGACGACGACTTTGAGCTTTACTCGTTTCACAGCATGAGATGAATTCAAATGAGCTGAGAAAATTGGTCAAAGAGTTGAAATGCTCTCTCTACAGGTGAGTGAGAAGTGAGTTTGGTACACAAGCCTAATGGGAAAAAGGTCGGAGATGCTCTTTGGGCCATCCGAAACCCAATCGTTTTCGAAGGGTTAATTTCAGTTCAAGATTGGGCACAGCATGAGCGAGAAAATATTGAGATGGCAGAGTTCCAACATTTCACTGAGTACGGGCACTTGAAAACTTCCAATTCAAGGTGACAAAAGCCAATGCACTATTTAAGTGACTGAACAATGGTGTTTTTGAACTTCAAAGACAACTAACTCGTCTCATAATTGAAGTAAGATGTCAAATTTAATATTGTGTGTCGATTCTTGGATTGACTATGGATTTTGTTCAGAGGAAAACTATCTCGCGCTGCATAAATATTGATGACATTAGCCAAAGCGTACAATATACTTATTCGTCCCCTATTTCAAAATTCCTCAGGTCAAAAATATTCATTAATGTATTTGCCACGGCAAAATTAATGAGACTGGTAATGTCAGAAATAATTCCAAACCACAACATGGAAACGAACGGCGTCTGTTCCAACAAATCCCTGGAAAAGTCTATAATTTGGTGCCAAAACGGAACAATTTTCTCGTGTGATCCATCTCCGCTTCTTCCACCACTCCTATCTCACCTCTCCATTTAGAACCATTCTTATCATCAATAATTCAAGCAGATCAGGCAATTACCAAGCACGACAAAACCATTTGTTCGCCGTCCAAAAAGTAGGGAACCCACCAAACCGACCGTCCAACCTTTGTGCACATATTCTAGCATTCTCAGTCCCCAAAGCCGCCCACCTCTCGAACACGTGGAAACTGCTACAATGTGTCTGCAAGTTCGCTCAACACATTAGTAAGTTCTCCCGGCGGTCTTCTTGTTCTTGGTCCCCCTTCTTCCTCCTCGTTCCTGTGCTTTTCTATACTATGTATCTCTAAACTTGTAAAAGGTATACGTAAATGTTTCTTTCGTCTTCTACTCCGAGTGTCTGTCTTTCCCAAAAGACCAGCTTGACATGAGTATTTGGCAAATGAGAATCAGTGAGGACTGTTTCCATGAGGCTTGTCGTAAATGCGTCCAATTTCCAGAGATGTCCGTCCGATTGGTAGGTGGTTGGTTGGTTGTTCGATCGGTCGTTCCAACGGGTCCAACGTCGATCCAGACGCTCAACAATCTCGCATTGCATGGAAAACAAACGCACTCACACATATACTAGTACTTCATCTGATCTTTTATGCATGACCATTTTCATAACCCTCGTCATGTGTTTGGTGTTTGGATTGAAAGCCAGGACAAAGGTAGCAGGTGCTAGAATCAACACACTTTGTCAAACTAACCGCACCCTGCTTGCTTTCCAAAACCACGGATGGAAGTTCAATCCTCCGTTCACTCACTCACTCACTCACTCATTAACCCACCCACCCACCCACACACACACACCCCCACATCCACATGCAGACACACGTATGAAACTTCTACAGTTTATGGCCAGTCCAAGAAGATCGCTTCAAAAAAGAAACTTGGATGCCCAGTGTCAGATGGAACAAGGGATATGTCTATCGAGGGAATTCATTTCGAATCTTGGAAAGACTTGCTTGGATTTGGTTGCCTGGCTGAAAACTTTGTTTTGGCTCACACTGCATGCTAAATCCTGAAAGTAATCAGTTAAACACGCATCTTGAACGATAAGTTTAGTTGAAAGGTAAGATTTCAATTAAAGGAACCCCTTGAAGAACAGCTGTCCGTCCATTTCATGAGGCTCATAACAATCATAAAAAGCGTTCCATGAACTTGGGACACTGTCCAATCGTGGCAAACGCTTCCAGATGATTTCAATCTTCCGATTCTAGAACTATGACAACCTAACCGAGGCTTGTCCGTCTATCTACCTGTCCAGTGTTTCTTAGGTGAGAATGGACCACATGGTTACTGACTTCATCCTCTCATTGATTTTTCCTCTTTTTCTTCTTCTTCTTTTTCTTCTTCTTCTTCTTCCTCTCCTCTCTTTCTACATACTCTGTCTCCAAACTACATCCACGGACTGGTCGTCCGATTCCGAACCGTCCAAAGCCTTGTTCTCTATGTGTGATACTGCATATGAATGCTTGCAGTGTTTGGGGAGAATGCTTCCGCAGCTCCTCTCACCTGGTTAGTCTCACTTCTCAAATGAATTGGTGCAGAGGAGCTGTCCTGGTTGTTTGGAGGCGTATGGCTCCATGCTTGTGAGGTCTCTCATTGCCTTCTTCTTCTTCGTCTAGCTGTTCCACTACTTTCCTAGGCTGCTTGGCGAGACTCTGTACGGACGTAGCCTTTCTCTCTCTCCTTTTTTCCCTGCCCCCTTCAAAGCCATCAAGTCCGTCTTTTTCCGTGTATGAATGGACAAACACCAATAATGATTATTTTTCATACTGATTATGATGACAACACATAGTGGTCCAATGAACCAACAAGCCAACCAACCAACCAACACATCACACACATCACATCAACGCGAAAGGTCCGTAGATAGAGAAAGGAAACACCTGGGAGGACAAGCAAGCCCCATTAGACTTCATAAGCGTGTTTGAAAATAAATCTGCATCAATCTCAAGCAATGTTGATTTGCCAAAGATCGTATGCTATCAGAAGATTGTCGGGAGTTTGTTAGGGGGCCCTTCAAGTGATTCTACTCTTTCAAACAGGGCATTCTCAAGGTGGATACAAGCATAGTATGCCAAGAAAATCGATTTGAAAGGCTGGATGTAAAGTATGAATATCCATCAACTTTGTATACTCGGGGCTACATTCAGCCATTATCGACAAGAACCAAGAAGAATGAAATGAGAAATGAGCTCACTTACAATACGGAATCTTAAACGGAGGGCAACGAGTAAGGTAGTGTGTGAGTGGCCTATACTTTGATGGCAGCACATGAGCAAATCCTGAAGAAGCTAGGAGGCTAGTGATGACACACTACTATATAACAACGACAACAACTGCTACAGCGCAAACAGAAGTTCCATCACTGCCACACCAACACTGCCATAACTTCTACCACTTTGTGCAGCCACTGTTGGTTTAATTCCATTAAAAACCCACCTAGCCAACAATGTTCCATCCTGCAAGAGGGAGAGGGAAAGAAAGAGAGAATGAGCTAGAAATAATAGTCATCACTCCACCTTTGTTTTAGTAGGCAAGTCGTTTGGAGCCGGTTTTTTTGCCTCCCAAGAATTTTTATGATGCCTTTTGGCCCAGGAGAAAGAGAGAGAAGGAGAGCTCAAGGGACACAAAGTCCAAAGAGTGACTGAGGTCTCGGGTGCTGCTTTCGCCTCTTCTTTCACCACCATCCATCCAACCAACCAACCAACAAGGCTGGAAGTGGGACAAACAACGGCGGGACGTTTTACGAGATTACTTCCTAACCTTGGTTCCAAGTCCCTGCAGATTTAGAACACGAGTGTAATAAAGAAAAGCGCCGAGTTTGCACATCCATTCGTTTTCGTTGGGTCACAAGTTGGTTTTCTAATCTGACTCGAAGAACTTCCCAACACATGAAATGGCAAGAAAAATAGCCATCGCTATTTGGGGGAGGGAAAATAATTCAATGCAAGAAAGTTTGTCATGAACTTGTGAGTGTCATAATTGTTGCTTTTTAGAAGTTATACGCGCAACAAAGGTAGGCGGCAATGTTGAACGGCGTGGTAAACTCGCCAAGAGAACAGCGAAAATTTGCAATTTACAATGGTTATAAATTTCGCACACCAAGATAGATCCGAGACCTGATATCTACAATGTGCTTATGCCCAACATTTCACCAAATGAAGAAGGATCAGAAATGAAACTGAAGGTCGCTCAAGAACTGCAACAATTCAGCAAAGCCGACAGTAAAGGGAGGGTAAAAAGTTAGTTTGTGAACATTGGAAGAAGGCGAGCGAGGTCTTTCGCTGATGAGAGAGAGGGAGAAAGAAAGAAGAAAATGTGACCATTTCAACGAAATGTGCCAAAACACGCAATCTGGCAAAATCCGCCTCCACCTCCAAGTCCAATTTCTGAGTGTCTGAGTATTACTCGGCTTCTGGGCAACCAGAGCTCTAGTTCGCTCTACATAGCTCGCTCTTCCTTGTCGTCTGGGCATTCTCCCTCCCCTCTTCTTCCTGTTCCTCTTTCTTGACTCTTTCCGCGTCTCGGGGTTTCCAATTCCTCAAGCACAAGCAGAGCTTTCATGCAGCCTTAGAGTGAGTGAGTGACTGAGTGGTGGCCCCACGACGTTGTTGGATTAAAATGTTCCTCATCGGTTGGCCAGATCCTCGCAAGGAAAAAAAAACCAAGCAAACGAAGGACAAAGGGCGGAAGAGAAAATGGCAAACTCGGTTGTTAGCGTTGTGACGCGCAATATTTCTTATCAAAACCACTGAATCTACGTTCAGTCGAGGGACATTTGGTTGAACCAAGAACGATGAGTAAAAAGGCTTTTGGCAAAGGGAAACCCTCATAATCTGTCTTAGTTCATCGGTCCTTGGTCGGTCTTTCCAACATCATAGCGAGATGACGCACGCCATGGGGGGAAATTGATTGAGGCAGAAATGAATGCCATGATCAACCTTTTGAATCGTAAAGCGTCACCGAAAAGAGGGAAGTTTTTTATTGGAAATCATTGGTTTTTGTAATATAACAAATCGGACAATTAGCGAAGGTGCATTCAGGCACATGACCTTTTATGTTTGGTGCATGAGCCAATTCTGAAAGGCTGGCTGGAAGAAGGGAGGCAATCCTTCAGACTCTGACAGACTGACGAACTTAAAAGAGAGGAAAGAAACAACTTTCGGAGAGCGGCCATCCAAGGAAATCTAGCGATAAAGTTGAGGATAAGAGAAGGAAATGGAGAGAAGGGATTAAAATCGCGGACTACTTGGACTTTTATAGAAGGAGGACTCTACGAACGAGGGAAAAAGAAATGAAAGAAGACCAAAAAATAAGACGAGGAAAATGTGGAGGAGCCATGGGCGGGGCAACAAACTCAGCCTTCAGCTCCAACTTCTGAAAACACAACCTTATGCCTGGGTGTTCAGCTAACCGTACCACTCGTTTTCTCGGCAGCGACCCCACACTAATGAAACTTTTTATGACGATATTAAAGCCATGCCGCATTTCATTTCACAATTCCAAGTCAAGGACGGGGAAGAATTTCATCAAGCCAACCTTTTCATATGAAGTATTGGATCAATCAAATTTACCTTCTGTTTAACTGGAAAGTTGACGACGACAAACTTTAACTTTTTTTTATTATCATCCGTCAAGAGACAAAACTTTACTTGATAGTCATATCGGGAAAAAGCGTAAAGACTAGTCCATGTGAAGAAGGCTCATTAACAGGAAAGAGAAGTGCGATCGAATCAGCGATAACCATTGTGCAGGTGTGCCTGAGAGAGGCACGATGTAGTTCAACGGCACACGACACAACCATCACCACCACCACCACCACCAAAAACACTTGGACAAAGAGGGCAGCACGACAAGAGCGATGGTCGTGGTCTCGGATCGGTAAGAAATTGGTCTCTTGGATATTCAATTAGGCATTCCAAACTCTATCATCTATATACGAGCTATTATCGCTCGGCAGAGTCACACAAATGTACACCCAACCATCAGATGCAAAGGGACGATTGGTTGGTTCGAAGGATCTATGCATGCATCGAAAGATCTTGCTCATGCAAACACGAAGTTGCTAGCCATATGTGACTTCGATAATTGAGAGTGTGCCTGAGTAAAGAACTCTGATGGACCCTTGGATTTCTGAAACAACTTGAAAATCGTACGGATTAACATTACATTTCAATATACGTCATATTTTCCATTTCATGTTTGCTAAAGCACGATTGACTAACACTTCTTTTTCGATTTTCTAAGGCTTGCAGACTACCCATATAATAACTGGTAGATCAATCGACAATCATTTCCTCTACCTAAGGTACCTTTCATAACTTCCAGGAGCGACCTTTCGATCAATTCGAAGGAAGAGTTGACGAGCAATGAGTAGAGATACCCACCGTTTGAGACGGATGGGTGGCTTCGAAATACTTGTGTGCCACCGTTGTTCATAAAGGTGTGGCATATTTTTGTAGAAAACGAGGTTTTGTTGGGCTTCTTCATGTTTCCGCCATTTTTTGTAATTTTACTTTCAAACGTGATATCAACAATGGTTAGAATGGTCTTTTGTCTGGGGATGGGCTGGGTGTTCATGTGTACCACAATCTCATGGGTGTCTGGGATCACCGCAGTCCATGAAACCCCCCTTCAAAACGAACGTTCCTTCCCATTCAAACGAGTCAGACGAGAGGCTGTGCCGAGCTGGATCTTGGATTGTGAAGGCCTTGATTGTTTGTTCAAGATTCTACGCGTGGTCACATACCGGTAAACTTGTGTTCCTTTGGCAAGCCTTTTTTGGGGGAGGCATTTGTATTCAAAGTCAGTGGTGTTCTTTTTTGTAGATTTCCCGTGAACACTATCGGTCTCTGGGATGATATTTTTGAGACGTATAATGCACGAGACGCCTTAAAGAAGCAGCTTCAAATTCAAAAGATCAACACCATGAGAGCTGAACATGCAGCCAGTATGGCCACAATCCTTCGAGAAATTGAAATGCTGGATTCGGATTTAGAATCAGACCAGAGAACTCATTCCATCTTTCTCGAAAAGCTATCTGAACAGAGACAAAAATCAAACTCGTTGAACAGGAAACCCAAAACCACAATCAAACTCTTCCAGTCTTCAAATGACATACAAATAAATGAGTTCTAGATTTTGTTTGTCATTAGTTTTTAAATAATGGAGGAGAAGCGTTTGGTTCGAATAATCAGTCCTACAATTTTAGGAGTCAGCCAGAGTGACAACGAGGAGGTAGATAACATGACAACATGGAGAAAATAGCATCAGAACTGTAAATCAAAACCGAACATAAATTGATCTAAAAAAAAGAAAGGAAAAAAAAAAATTTTAATTTAAAAAAATCAGTTTTGGAAAAAAGTGGTTTTGGAAGAGACGAACGTCTGAATCATAAATTTCTGGAATTGTAAGTATCTGATGCTTAAGCATTTTTCAAACCTTGACTTGCTCCGAACAACAAACATTCTTTCAATATTCGGAGAAGAAGGATATATTCATTGTTTTTTCAAAATCTTACAGAGATTATTCACCGAGTTTTCTTTCAACTTGCAGAGTTTGCTACTTTGCCAAAGAAAAACAGTATCCTCCCTCCACAATATCCTTCCTCCATATAAACTAAAAAAAATCTCATTCCATGAGATTCTTTACCATAAACCATAGAGGTCCCTACTATACAGGGTCGAAATCATTATTGAAACCTTTCTAGTGGACTGCCATCTAGTGGCGTTCCTTTGAATGGTGTTTTAATTTTCACCTCAAACAAATTCATTCCCCATCTCTCTTAAAACATGTGCTGAAACAATTAAAAAACCTAAAAGAGGTTTTGCCAATGCCAACTAAGTCGGACAGAAACATCAGTAAGATAACAATATTTTCCAGTGAAAGACAGGAACATTACAAGTATAGGGAAAAATTAATTTCAATTTTCACGTTATTATGATCGGTTTTTGTCAGCTGCGGAGAATTCACACCAAGATCCGCGATGTACTCATCAACTGGGATTCTGTTGAAGCCATTTTCGGCCCCAATTTCAGTTATATTAGCAATTTACATAAAAAGACAAGAGAGCCATTGGTCAAAGAAAATATTCTTAAATTAACAAAATATGGTCAAACTAAATACTTATGGTAGTCCAATTCATCTGTATGAGGACCCAAACTATACTGATCCTCTCATTTGTTTTCTAGAAAGGAACATCTCGTCATTACGGTTTTAAAAATCAACGTGAACTAGATTATTTATTGATTGAAAATTTGATTGATTCTCCTAAACGAGATTCTTCCAGGTCTTTGGACTGTATTTTAAGGCATATGCTGTGCATTTGCAAACTTTGTCATGTGTTTATTTGGCTTAAGCCTAAGAACACAATAATTTCATTCAAATGCTCAATGTCAATATCAATATCACAATGTCGTTTTAGGTGTCTCTCTCTAGGGATGGCTACGAACTCACCACCCAGCACACTCGAGGACCATGTTGCTCAATCGAGGATACATCGATTGCCATGATACATTTCAAAGCTCACACGGTCAAATGGCTGGATCAGCGATGAATACTTTCAATAGTCTATTGGCCCATCAGAGCTACACAGGACGGAAATGCAAACAGGATGGTGATTGGTAATCTGAAGTTAATCCGAGTCCAAAAAATCGAGTTCCGCCAAGAGAACTTCATCAGCACTTGATTTTTGTTTGGAGGTCGGGGTCTGTTGGAATACGTTTTTGTCCAATAATATATCGGGCACATTGCGTTCGTCATCGGTATCTAGACCTTTCATGAGAAGATGCGAATCCCGCACGCTCGTCCAAGTACGATTCTCTCTCAAGAAAAACTCTTCACCCACGTGTGGAAAATTGGAAGCCCCTTTCAAATTGCTCTCCGACCTGGACACGGGCAGACTAGGCGAGAAAAGGTCCTCATCACTAGAGAGATCTTCGGAATCATCACTCAACAATGGAAGACCGTATTCGGATTCCAAATCGCGTCGATTATGACGTCGATAGGGCCTGGACTTCAATCCAGTTGAAGCCGCGGATTGCGGCGCCTCTTTGAATTTATTAACAAGGTGGATGAAAATCCCCAGAACGCAAATGGTCATCCCCAACCAATTAATTGCACTAAGAGGGTGATTGTGTGACATGAAAACTTGATCCACAAAGATTGACGTCAGCTCCTGGAAATGACACGTTCGGTATTTTTTTTAGTTTTACTTGTTTAGCTGTAACGATTTAGCTAAGCCAGGAACCACTGTACTTCAGGACGAATTTCAAAAATATACACAGGGTCCGATCATTCAAGGATGGCTCAAGCCAGGATTACTTTCAAAATACACACTGGGTCCGATTAGTACAATGAAAATTAAACGGAACAATATATTTGTTGCACAAACCTCACATTTTAGTACAATGATCGGACCCAGTGTGTATTTTTGAAATTCGTCCTGATGTACAGTGGTCCCTGGATCATTGTACTAAAATGTGAGGTTTTTGCAACAAATATATTGTTCCGTTGAATTTCAATTGTTCTACTCGGACCCAATGCGTATTTTGAAAGTAATCCTGGCTTGAGCCATCCTTGGCTAAGCGTATAGTAAAGGAAACATTACCTTGACTACTCCGATGATGGACAAGGTCAAAGATGAGGTTTTGGCAAGAACAAGGTATTCGAACGTCTCCATGACAAAGGCAAGAGTGCCACCGACCAAGACCAATCCGGTGAGATGAAATATAACGTCATACCTTTGAAATCGGAAGCCCTCCTGAGAGGTGGCCACATCAGCACCTAATCAAAGGCAGAGCGATGTTCAGGGTGTATTCAGGGAAAAGTTGAGGTACTGTGGCTTACCTTCGAAGAAAACTGAGAGCGGCAAGATGCACAGGATCATTAGAGGCTGAATATGATAGATCATATCGATGGGATGAGACAGTCCCAATTGACTTTTTTGAACCACCTTCTGGCTGATGGTCCATCGGGCACCACTCATAAATGAAGCAATCAGACATAAAGTAAAACCAAATAGGTGAAATTGCGTGGATTGGTAAACGAAGAGGAATAAACCACCGCCAATGGCCAACGTTATGGCGGGCAGATAGATATTCTAAAATAAAAAAAGTAAGACAAATTTGTTTGAACCCCGTTCAGTAGCTTCTTCCCTATCACTCTTTTGTCGGTGTTAAATGAGGCAAAGCTTACCCATTGCTCGAGCTTAAATATCACAGAGAAGAACAGGATAAAAAGGATGGAAGAGCTTTTGGTCATCGTGTAGAGCGTGACCGTGACGAATTCCAGTCCCCATTGCGACAGACCAATATCAAAGGCCGAAGCCGCCGCGATCCCCGAGATTCGCCTCAAATAAACGCCCCAAGACAAAGTCACGCGCGATTTGCTCGTATACCAAGAATAGAACGAACGAAAAGCCAAAGCGAACGTGAATTTCATGATCAAGTGGCACAACACTATAGTGATGGGGAAGGTATGATCCTGCAATGAGAAACACTCCGCTGGGAAATGGGAGCCAATGAAATCGACCTTTCGGTTTCGACTGACCTGAACCACTTGCTTTTGGAAGAAAGTGAGCGAGATGGAACACAAAAAGTAGGCGATAATGACGGCGGCACTCGTACTGACCCGCTGCCACCCAGCCGCATGGCCATGCCCGGGCCCGGGATTGGGCCCCGACGCCGAAAAGGGGCCATCCGAACCGTTGAGTAAAGCCATTAGGCAACCCCAAGTGGACGCCAATCGATTGGCCGTAAACCCTACGCTCTGGGCGGATCGGCGATTACATCCCGCCCGTAAACGATGGGCCAAGAAGGACAGGCCGCCAATGGCGCTTACTCCACTAAGTCAGCTAGTGGCGCTAAATCGATCGGGATCCAAGCCACTTAGCATTGATTCAGCACGGGTAGGTCAATCCATGGAACAAAGACAGCGGGCTAGGTGAGTGAGCTTGGCCGCAGAGTATGGATGAATGGATAGATGGACGGATTAATCGAGGAGACGAAGCGGGGGAGAGCTCCGGAATGGTTGGACTACCTGAGGATGGAGGGTTGACCCTTTTTAACGGGACATTCGGACGGACGGACGGAAGGCAGAATGGACGCTAGACGCTAGCAAAGGTACTAGGCGGTGAAGCGTGTCTCAGGCGTCAAGGGGATCTCGTGGCTGATCCCGCGGTCATCAGTAGTGGATCCACTCAGGCACTCAATCAAAATCAACTACGAACTAATAGAAAATGATAATTATGAAGGTGAATCGGGAAGGTGCTGGGGGCAGATGAGCAAATGGGCATGGCGGCGGCTCACGTGGCTCTGCTCCGATGATTGTGGACCGACCAAGTACCCGGGGATTCGTTCGTTGAAATGTCACTGAATGAGTGGATGAATGAATGGATGGATCACAACTGAATGCAATCTGAATGCCACCTAAGCAGCCGGGCGCGTGGGCCAAGCCAAGAGGTCTCCCCCTTCCTTCCTTCTCGCTCTTGTCTTCGCGTCCGGTGGTGGGTGGTCTTGGCGGCCTTGACGCGATCACGGGACCTCCCGTGTCCCAATCAGCGGCCTTAATTAGAGCGTGTGGCTGGCCCAGAGTTCGTGGACCAAAGGCGCACAGATGGCTTCAAAGGTCAACCGATCAATCGATCGATCAAAGGGTCCGTCCAGGGATAGTAAACCTTACTGTCCAGGGATGGAGAGGTGGGGATGGGTGGATGGGTGACGTCCGCCAGCCTGTTGCTTGGCTTTTCCTCGTCGAAAGTGTCTGTCTGGCCAGAGATAGACTTACACAAGAGAATGCGAAGACGGCTGTTTGTTGTTGTCTTTGAGAGCCCAAAGAGGCCCTGAGCAGCCAACGATAGGGCAGCGTTATGGACTCAATATTCAATACTTTATACTAAATCAGTAAATGAATTGTCTAGACATCATTCGGGTAAGTGTATCTGTCTCTTAGAAATAATTAAATGCCATCCACTCTTGGATAAATCACGTTCACCTCTCATCCTCAACCCTATTCAACTTATCCTGAAATACCCATGATTTCTGATTATAAGTACCTAACAACACCATCAAAGTAAAAAATATAGTGCTCCATGAAGGTGATCTTTCCTTTCCTTCATTCCGCTTGAATAATCATTCAGAGGGAATTATCAACAACTTATCTATAAGTTGATGAATAATTTATTTAATCTTGTGCTTCCTCTCGGTTTGGCTTGTCAAAAATGTTGATATTTGACATCTAATGGAGTTTGAGCACTTCAGATCATAAAATATTGATTAAAACTGATGTTTTTATCGGGAAAGAGTGTGAATATTTTGGCTGCAAGTTTCATTGTTAATAACAGGGCCACAGTTTTCCAAAAAATCACGCTCAATTTTCATGAAACTTGATCTGTGTATGACTGAATCCGTTGTCTGAAGTTGGTATTACTATATTCAAGTTATACATGCGTTTAATTGAGATCCATTCTCAGTTTTGTGCGAGACAATGGTCTGAAGCAGCTCAGTTTTGACTAATTCCTGAGAACAGAAAGCATCGTTTTAAAAACTAATGGCAGGAAAAGGAGTGCCCTCTCATGCTGCCACTTTGTTCTGATTTGATGTTTGCAATCCAACACCTTTTTTCTATTGCCTTTTGGTAATTTCGTTCAAATTTACTAATGTTTTCAGGGCCTCTTTGGGCTACGCGTCAGCTGAAGTTCACGTCCTGTGGCGAGAGGTTCCTGGTCTGGCTGGTCGTCTGACCACAGATTACATATAATACAGATGTCTCAATTCTGACCTCGCCAAAAACGTCCTCTATGAAGGGTTACCTGACGAAATCATTACCGATGATGGTTTCATAAGAAACGTCATAGAATACGCTACCTCGCATGTAAAGCAAATATCCTTCTTGAAGGTTAATTCTCAGAGTCAATGCAGAAAATACAGAGTGAGTCATCAACGCGTCAGGGATCAAACTTTTTTAACACATTTTTTCGTGACTTGGGTGACATCTCGTGACACTTTGATAAAACGGGCGTTGATGTAAACGGTGGAAAAACTCGGACTTGACGGCATTTGAAAATTGATTAAAAGGACAGCTATGACAGTAGTTGTTTGGAGAAATCATTCACAAGAAGAACCACAGTACCCCTTGGAAGGTGGTCGCTTTCTTTTTAATGTGTACATGTCGCTTCCACGCACAGTTGAAGTTATTTTTGTGTTCAAAGTCAAGGCTGAGATTAGCACTTTGCTCATTAATTATATTGCATATCTTGATGAAGCAAGAGAAGGAAGGTTTTTAGTGACTCATTCATCGTAAAAAGCCATACATTTGCCCAAAACTTTTGTTTATCCAACAAGACACTGGCGGCAATTTCAAGCCTTGAAATTTTAATTCAAAGCTAGACTAAGTTTGAATTTTTAGAGCAAGATTCAAATAATTTAAGTATTTGGTTCTCACCGTTGTAAAAGTTGACTAATGTAACACATTTGGGGAGTTCAGAGCATATAAAAGTAACCATGTGTTCCTGGGTTGGCGTTTTTTTTTTTCATTATTCACTTCTGTAGGACCAGAAGTCTCCACCTCGAAAAGCTAAATTTGGAACAGACTAACTTTGAAGTCAATTGAAACGACCACATTTGTATCTAATTGGGTTAATGCAACATCAAAATATTAAATACCTTTGTCTGATTAACTTTACCTCTAACCTCTGACAATTACATCATTTTAATCAAAACGAGGGGGCACCAAATCATGTTTCAGGACTCAAAAGCTTATAGAAATAATTTCAATCGTTTCCAGGTTGCTTGCTTACTTTTACTCTAAATCTGAATCACCCTTGAGTGTGAATTTGTGAAAAGTACCTTTGCATTTCCTCCATAGAGGCTTGAAAAGATTGATGCCGGCATAATACTTGATGATACTGGGCAGGAACTAGCATCAAGCCTCAAAAAGCTCGAAATATCCTATCAGTAATTGTTTCCTTGGTCTGCCTCTCAATGACAATAATTTTAACAATGACTTTGACAATGACTTTACGCATCTTTAGAGTGGTCTCGAGTTCTGATGGGAACAAATTTGCCGTTTATTTGTTTGTTTATATATTTGCTTGGGTTTTTAAAATATTTGTTTGTTTGGGGTGAATTTGTATCATTTCCAAATAAAAGCAGTGTTGCCGTCGTGATTTTTAATAATTTGTCAAGGGAGTGTCTGACGATCATTTTCGCCACAATGATTAATTTTGTTGAAAGGAGTGATTGGTCTAAGAAGTATATTCCATACAACTGTTGCACTAAATTTTGACCCTCGAAAGTTTTTAGGACCTTACCCTGCTATTGAATTTTTCCACTCCTTAGGTTTGTCTCTTTTGGCAGCCCTGTTTTTCTGGGAGACCAAAACAATGGACATCCGTCACTTCCATTTCCAATTTGTTTGTTTTTTATTTTAGAGCTCTATATTAGAAAGAGTACAATCATATCCAACGC
>CM021316.1:7090704-7193278 GCA_010645155.1 Tigriopus japonicus | reverse complement strand
ACTCATGATCTTGCATATCAAGGGGTAGGTGGGCAAGTGTAAAAAGCAGCCAGGGGTGAAGTCAAGAGAGGAAGAAAATTCCCTGCGCTCTTTCTCAGCAATAACCATGACTGTGAAGCACAACAGGGAAGAGAATTCAGCAGCCCTGCAATTTCATTTCCAATCACACTGTTGCCATCACCTCTTGCATCAATATGTCCAAAGGGATAGATTTTCATTCTCTTACTGTCTTTTAAAGCTTTAAACCTAATTCTACAAGCGATTCAGATTTGAATCCTTTGAAACACACTAATAGTTCATTTTGGACCCCTTCATTAAGGTTCTAGGCCCTTTAGTTTCTCAAATGGTGCTATCTGGGTCTGATAATTTGGAAAATTTGTTCAGCTTAGAGGGTACCTGTGCATCCTTTTGGGAACGGCGAGCAGTTGCGAGCAGAATGAACTAGATGGCGTTGGATATGATTGTACTCTTTCTAATATAGAGCTCTATTTTATTTGTGATTTGTATTTGTTTGGTACGCTGTTGGTGGTTTGTCATTGTTTATTCTTTATATTTGTTTGTTTCCTATCAGTTTTCTCGAGCTTGTTCTGTGGTCTGCTAACTGTCAGTGTGTCAGTTAGTGTGTCATCATTGCTGGCCCAAGAAAAGTAATATGAACGTTACATAGCTTAAAAATCCACGTAGGAGCCAATGTTCATTAAGATACTTTATGGGTGGCAAAGTCAATCAGTGTTGCCAAAATACACTTTGCACATGTCACTATTATTGCCAAAGATTATCATTTGAAATATAAGTTTAACAATTTGACTTGCTAAGGGTGACAACAACCCCTAAAATGTTATCTTATTGAGGTTTTTATATCTGAATGTAAAACATTGAAATCCTGAATATTGCAAATATGAATTTGCCTCATAAGAGCCAATAAGTTTTTTGCAAACAACTAAAAACATGGCTTAATATTTCTCCCACCTAACAATAACTCACATCACTTATCTGCTAAGTCACATGAAATGGAGATAGTGAATGAAACAAGGTTGAACATATTTTATTTAAGTATTTGACTACTCGTGAAGCCATATCAAGTTTCTTTTGCAGGATTTTGACAGTACTTGATATATGCTTTTATTCACACAAACATATGGGAAAAGTAACATCAAATTAAACGGGGCCAGCTCCTATTTTACATCAAAACCATTGGTAATATTGCTTGACAAGTACTTGATATATGCTTTTATTCACACAAACATGGGAAAAGTAACATCAAATTAAACGGGGCCAGCTCCTATTTTACATCAAAACCATTGGTAATATTGCTTGACAAGGACTATAAAAATAGATGAGACTTCTTATGCAAGGCAACGGCAAGCCGTCTTTGTTGTAAGTCTAATCATTGACTGAATGAAACCAAAATGTTACAACTATATAATTTCTTCAAAAAAATCGCGTATCTCGTAATTAGCATATGGGTACTATATTTTGGCCACCCCGATTGACTTTATCAGCCAGTTGAGTCTGTTCATGAACGTCGGCGAAAATATATGTGGATTTTTAAGTTATGTAACGTCCATAAGTGTTTCTCTGGATTGCTCTCGTTTGCGTTGCGCCGCTGCCAGCAACACTCGCGGCCACATGTCCTTAAACCAGTGCTTCCATATCTTGAGCTTTTTGGGGGTCCCATTTGCGCGTTGCTCTTGCCCCTTATGCTTTTCGGGTCCGAACAAAAATAGCTGAAAATTTCATTTTCGACCTCGTCAAATATGGTAAGAAGTCCTATAAATCGCTTTTCGAAAGTAAGTAACCACCAATTGTTATTGCCACCAATGAACTTTTAGAGTCTGAAAAAGAAACTGAAGTGAGAAAAGAAGCTGTACATTTGGGATATTCCAAAAATAACAAATGAAATATTCATCACCTTGATCAATCTAAAATTACCAAGAAAAAAGGTTTTTTCAAATAGAGATTGACATTCTTTGTTTTGCTTTATTGTGGGTAGCCCAAAATGTCCTTATTATCTTGTTTGTGCGCTTTGAATGACTATTTTATTTCTTTCATATGGTAAACTGTCCAATAAGGGAGTATTAAATTTTAAGGTTTAAGTGATTGTCTCCATGATTTGAAAATATTTTGTGACCAATTTTTCACAACTGTGATGCTTTGTGTCTTTTCATTGTGAACTTATGTATTAAATAAGCAAAACATTGCGGCAAATTAAGTCATCAATGTAGCTCGGGCAAAGTTGCAAAATGCAACTTGCACCAAAAATTGCAACTTTTGGCCGTTTTAGTCAAGGTAATCAACATTTCAATTTTTTTCTCAATTGCAAATTTCGCATTTTTTGTATTGATCACTTAAATCTTGAGAGAAAGTGTGAATTTACACACACTTTTACAACCAATCTGTAAAATGAAAAAATATGTAACGTTTTTGTAAAAAATGTAATGTTTGTAAAAGACCATGTTGTAAAGGAAGCTAAGGTTAAAAAAGCTCAACATTACAAACTTTTGCTGAGATTTGAGACATAAATTTGGCCTCATTTGAGGTTTTATGTATTGGAATGATATTTCTAGCGCAAAATTTCAGTTTATATGCCACTTAATGGGAAAATGTCATACATATTTTACACAGTAAAATTTCTCCAAATTATGCGATTTTGATAACATAATGCCACTAAATAGAAATGAAACCAATATTGCAAATTTAATGCTTTAAAATGGCAACTTCATCTAATCCCTACTTATCAAAACGTACTCTATACTAGGTCTACTCTAAACAACTGAACAAATTCCATGAACCACAGAACAAAAATTACAATTATTTCTAATTAAAATTAGGACTGTAAGAGACAATAATTGCATCTAGACACGACTGCTGGCCTATTATATTGCCCATTTCTATTCAAACTTTTGATTTTAAACACTATTTAGCAATTGCAATAGCTTTAATACTTTAGAAAGCTTGCATTTGGAGTCTTGCGCTTTCTTTTGTGTTTTTAAAAATCTTGCGTTTTGGTCGAGTTCTCTTGCGCGTTTCGACTTTGAAGATCTGGAGGCACTGCCATAAAAAGACCACAGAGGTCCCAGAGTGGAGATACCGGAGCAGGCAGGTCGTGAAATTTCATTGTGGTCAGCAAGAGCCGTTATTCAACAGCGACTCGTTGTAACTTGCCCACAACAAACGTATTCGTGGAAGGCAAATTTTTGAAAAGCATTAAGTTTTCTGGCCATGTGGCCTCCTGTCTACGCTTTGCTTCTCCCAAATTTTACCAAGATGTTTAATGAAGATGATATTCAATTCACAGGCATTAAATCACACAATTATGGGGTTTTGCATTGAAGATTTGTCTTGCGCACTTTCATTTGTACTATGATCTTTGATTTGTTTGGGCAAGTATCTTTCGATATTCTTCGGAAATATTTACCTTTTTCAAGCAATTTCTGGTCAGTTTCAGTAGTAAACAAGTCAGATAAAATGACGACAATGGCCTCTCTATAGACCTCTGTGAAACATACACATCCAAGAACTAGTGATGTGAAATCTGGGCTTGGTCAAGTTCTTTCACCGGAGGTTGCAAGGTAGGGTCACCTGATGGAGATTTTGTGCTTTGCTAACTTACTCAAGCAAACACAAATTTGAGGTTAATTTGCAACCCTGATCCAAAGTTACAAAAGTCAGGGACGCATTTCAGTGCTTCTTAATGAAAAACCGGTTAATGAAGATAGGTAGGCGGAAGGGAATACCATTTCACTGAAGGTAAATTGGCGACCCCGGTGTACGATGTCACGAAAAAAAGCTTGCCCAAGCGCCCAAGCCACATCACTACCAAGAACGACCTGCTGACTCACAGAGGTCCCAGAGTGGAGATACCGGAGCAGGCCGGTTGTGAAATTTCATTGTAGGCAGCAAAGGCCGTTTAATATTAGCGACTAGTGATGGGACGAGACGGCATTTCCAATACATGAGACCAACTGATGCCGGTCTCAATTAATACATCTCAGAAGCTGGCATTAATACTGTATCAAGTCTTACGAACGAAATGACAGCTACAAAAGGTGTCCGCCACCGATTGAACCTATTCGTGTTTAACAATTTTGTTAAAGCATGTAATCGAAATCTAACTCTCTTTTGAGGTATTTCTAATATGCATGGAGACCATGACCTTTATTGACGCCGTATCAAATAGCTTTTTGACTGATATTGTGTTTCAATATGGTTCCTTTGATATTCTAATCTTAGTTGCTCGTCACACTTCTTAGCCAGGTTGACTAGAATGTGGTAATGATGTCGTGATTGCCACTACTGATGGGGCCGATACCAGCAATGTCTCATACAGTATGAGACCAGACCAATACAATGAAAGTCTCGCTGGTCTTGATTCCGACTTGAGACAAAGTGAGACATGCGAAGTGTTGCCAAAATTGCTCTAATTGGGTTTTGCCTTTTTTCTGTGGTGTTCAATTGGTTTAAATTTGAGGGCACAATATATCTAGATTTATTTTTCCGTTGTTTTAAACGTAAACAAAATAAATTTCAAAGCAAGGATCAGCTCGTTTATTCCACAACTTGGCATAACATGTTGGCATCAGAGGTTTAAAGAAAAATACCTGAAGGACCACTGAAAATGTGACGAGAAATCTTATTCATTAACACCAAAACTTATGTTGTATCGCCAAGTTGCAGGAGAATATTTCATTTACCAATTGCTTATGTTATTAATTATGTGGCAATGCAAGATTTTATATAACTCATTAGTGCAACGTTATTATTTGAAATTTCCATTTGCTAAAGCCCATCAACATTGAAATCAGGTGGCAAATCACAACATCATTACCACACTCTAGTCAACCTGGCTAAGAAGTGTGACTAGACCCTGGAATTTGAATATCAAAGGAATCATATTGAAACAGACCATTTTGGCTAAAAAAGCTACTTGATACGGCGTCAATAAAGGTCAAGGTCTCCATGCATAATACAAATGCCTCAAAAGAGAGTTAGATTTCGATTACACACTTCAACAAAATTGTTGAACACGAATAGGTCCAATCAGTGGCAGGCACCTTTTGTAGCTGTCATTTCGTTCGTAAGACTTGATACAGTATTGATGCCAGCTTCTGAGATGTATTAATTGAGACCGGCATCAGTTGGTCTCATGTATTGGAAATACCGTCTCGTCCCATCACTAATTGCCACCTGATTTCAATGTTGATGGGCTTTAGCAAATGGAAATTTCAAATAATAACTGTGCACTAACGAGTTAAATAAAATCTTTCGTTGCAAGACAATAACATAAGCAATAGTTAAATGAAATATTCTCCGACATTTTGGAGGATGTAACATAAGTTTTTGTGTTAATGAAAAGGATTTCACGTCACACTTTCAGCGGTTCTTCAGGTATTTTTCTTTAAAACTCTGAAGCCAACATGTTATGCAAAGTTGTGGAATCGACGAGCTGTTCCTTGCTTTGAAATTTATATTGTTTAAGTTTAAAACAACGGAAAAATAAATCTAGTTATTTCGTGCCTTCAAACTGAAACCGATCGAACACCAGAGAAAAAAGCAAAACCCAATTTGAGCAATTTTGGCAACACTTCACATTTCTCACTTGGTCTCAAGTAGTGATGTGACTTGGGCAAGTAATGAGTCATCACAAACACCCAAGAACAAGTTGTTGACAAGCATTACTTGGGCAATACACCAATACACTTGGCAAGCTCAAGGAACACTGGAAGATGCAGTTGCCGGCAGTTGCTCTTTGAAGAGTTAGGATACTTTCAGTGTGACTTTGAAGAAAAAATGTCAAGTTGCATTTTCGATGATCTTTTGACCTTAATAATTCAGCAATAAATAGTGGAAGTGATACAAAAAAATATTTCAATTTGGATAGCATTTGCAAAACCATGTTTTTTTTTGTTCCGGTTCTAGGCCACACATGAATGCACTTTTGAGGCTAATCAAGACCGAGATTTAGAAGTCACACTTCCAGAACAATCTCGTTTACTCAGAGTTGCCGGCATGAAAAAGTAAAATGCCAAATCTATTTTTAGTATTCTCGAAATATTTTGCATTTCCCCATGTGAGAGAATTGAAGTGTGTAATTTTCTTAAAAAATACATCCTTTCAAAGGTATGGGCCCTATTTAGCTGAATCAGCCTGGTTTAGTGAAATTCGGATGGCAAGTTTATTCTTCCTTCATAGCAAATTTGGCAAACCTGTTAGCTGGGAAAAGTACTTGTACAAGCACCCAAGCTATGCCAAGCTTCAGCAAGCCCAAGCACTGTGCCAGTACAGCTTGCCCAATCTCTTGTTTGCCCCCCATCACTAGTCTCAAGTCGGAATCAAGCCCAGCGAGACCTTCATTGTATTGGTCTGGTCTCATACTGTATGAGACATTGCTGGTATCAGCCCCATCAGTAATTGAGACAGCTTTTTGGACGAGCACTCTGGTCATCCTGACACTCAGTCCCCTTTTGTCGTTGGACCCGATATTTTGGTCCTTATCCTTCTCATTCATTCATTCATTACTTCAGTCAGAAGATTTTTTTCCACAACCCGACTCGGCGAACGGTCAATACCTACGGATCCGTCGTTCGGCCAGCATGATGAACGAGGAGGAACGTCCGGATGACTGGACGCTCCGGGAACCGCTGGCGGCCTCGGATCCGACCAACCCGGGCGCGCCGGAGATGGTCGCCTCCGTCGAAGTCTCTGAGCCTGGCAGGGGTCCGTTTGGCCTTGAATCTGGCTCCCGTCATACGCTGAGGCCGTTTGATGAACGCAAGGGCCGGAAGCGGGCCGAACGCGCCGTGTTGAAATTTGCGTCCGACTTGGCGGATTTTGCTCACGTGGATTGGCCCGCTCAGGTGAGTTCTTCGCACCCTCAATCGCCCGTTGCCCCGCCCAAACCGATGAGGCTGAGACTCGACCGGAAGGGTGTGGCCATAAATCGGCCGGCCGCTGGCCCTCTAATCGTTAATCACCGATGTCAAAGATGAGTGACGTCACACCTCTCAGGTTAAATTTAGGTTAAGTTAGGTTTAAGTTAGGTTAGGTTAGGTTTAGTTAGGTTAGGTTAGGTTTAAATTTGGTCAAATGTGACGTCACTTATCTTTGACATCGGTGATTACCGGTTACACGCTGGCCCACGCTCGCTGTTCGGCTCATGATCGATCGATAGCGATTGTCCATTCCTAGACGAGTCGCGTCTCCTCGTGTTCGCTCCTTGGGAGATGGAATCAGTCCGCCGTGGTGCCCGCCTACCCGATCCTCATTCCCACTGACGGTCATTATGAACACCCGGATCTCGACCGTGGCGGGGGATTCGGGCAGTTTCGATGTCCAAGCCACTCGGACTCGGAAGAAACCCCGAGGGAAGGTCGGGTTGCGAACGAACGACCGACATCATGCATAGCGAAAGTCTGCCGTGGCCAAACTTATTCTCATTTTCGGCTCATTTGGCCGTACATACATTAATCACAGGGTGGGCGCGAAGGGCGGAAACTTCCCATGAATCATTCACGACACACTCTGAGCCCTAAATTTCTCGTTTCCATTCTAGGAAAATCAAATTGAAGAGGACTTGGGCGATTTGTTAATTCGTCTTGACGAGTTCCAACATCTGTTGGCCATGAGTCAAAGTGACACGGCCACCTGCCTGTTTCAACAAGTCCCGGCCATCGCTCAACGTTTCCCGGACGTGGAGCGCATTTTCCAAAAAATTGACCGGTACGATATCAACGCCTATTTCTTGAGAGCTTACGGTTCTATCAACATGAACTTCTTTAAAGTCCAATGTTTTGAAATGGTGTATGAACTCCCTATATAAAAGGGTCAAAAAGACGGGGAAAAAAGAAGGTGGGCCAATTAGTGTCCTATGAATGGTTCTCGGAGCCCATGAAATTTGTCTTTCCCCAGAGCTCCTGGACCCGCCCAAAATCACTTTTGGGCCCGCTGGCTGCAGACCCTTGACTCAAATCTATCCCATAAGTGTCTCAAAAATGGCCTTTGTGATAATTTTTCATTAGCAACGCAATTTAGTTTCAAAATTGAATATGACACGGCTAATAATTTAGGACGTGAAAAAGTGCATGAAAAACTAGCAGAAAGTGCGACTTTAAGTGTTATGAAATGGGAAAGTGCAGAAAGATCTGAAATTGTCCCCTTTACGATGATTTTTTTCCTTGAATGCCAGTTTTCGAGTTCCATTTCCTATATGTACAAATCACACTGGCAGCATCTTGGGAAAATATCTAACAGGTTTAACGGACATTCACAAAGGTTGCTCAAGTGAGCGTTTAAATCATACCGGTAGCGGTAGAACAGGGCTGTTGCCTGTGCTATGTAAAGGCTTTAGTGCTATGTTGCTCTGCCCATTTTGGCAAATGAAAGTCATAGTTTTTCTGTTGTTTATTTAAAAGAGTCTAGGTTCGTGGAAACGACCGATATTTCACGTCCTAAACTTGGCTGGAGTTGGGTCAACAATATGCAAATTTCACTTTCAAGGTGATTAAATAAAAAGCACTAAAGCAAGCCTAGTGCTATTGGAAAAATAGTACTTAGTAGTGATCCAAAAATAATTTGAAGATGCACATTTGTTCACTTAGTTCAATAGGATTATATCGATACATTTAAAAATGTTTCCCATAAAGAGAAATGAAATAGTTGTTACAGCTTGTTTCTAGTATTGTATAGCGACCCTGACGGATCTACCGGTTTCTCGCTTCCTCCTACTTTGCTCTTTCCTGTCCTTCCTATATATACTTATTTCAGCCGTAATAAATTCAGTCAACTTCCATCTTTCGACTCATTCAGTTGGTTGGACATACGTCCGCCACCATTGTATGATTTTATATTTCTCTTTTTCTACCCATTAAACTGAGCATATTATCAACCAGATGTAAGCAGAGGTATCTAAACGTAAACTAAAGATCATTTCCAGGGACCTAGAGTTATTGAATAAGGGCAGAAATTGAAATGACTTGAATTTGCAAGAATGTGCCGAGAAAGTCAGCAGAGTCAACGGCCCTGTTTTACCACTAGTGGTATGATTTAAACACTCATTTGAGCCACCTTTGTACATGTCCCATTGGTATTACACATACAACTGTTACGTTACAATAAAAATTACATTATAATTAGTAACTAATAGTAATGATATACTCTTTATTATGATAAATTGTTTAATCTTTGTGAGTGTTACCAATGTGAGACCAAAATAGACACATTTAGAAACCGAAAGATAAGAAGTTCAAAATATGCCATGTAGATACCAAAACCAGAAGTAATTAATGGACTTACAATGTAAAAAACTTATTTTAAAAGTCTTTTGGTTTGTGGGTGAAAAAAAGTGAGGAACGATAAATCGTTTAGAATAGAAACCAAAAACGTGGTGATGCAGAGGGCTTAAAAGTATTAATAAAATCACTATTTTTCAAACTTCTTGCTTTAATGCGCTTGTTCGTCTAGTTTATGTTGATTTGGTCTAAACCGAAAATCTAGTTTTTGCACATACTGTATATTTCCAGGCAAAGCACTGACAGAGGGGAATATTGCCAAAATGTTCATTGGCAAGTGCACATTTAATCCATGTCTAGGATTCTAAAAAGGATGGCAGAGAAATGTTGATCTACCAAATCAACCTAGCCTAATGCCAGCCCAACTAATTCAACGATGTATATACACTTTTTTTAATTTTTAAACAATTAGAAAAATGTGCAGCCGTTTGACCTTTGCAGGTAATTCTCCTCTCAATTGCTTTGCAGACTGGAACTAATGGTGTCGAAGATCAAGATCAATGTAGATAATATCGATAAAATTCTCACTCAAGCGGAAAACTCCGTTGTAGGCTCAGGGATACGAACTTTCATGCCCATGCTTTTCGTAAGAACATGGACTCTTATGTTTTAAATACTTAATAATTGTCGTCGTTTTGGAATTTACAGGGTGCTGCTCGGCCTCCACAAGCCGCTACTTTCGTACAGTCTTTAACATCAACCCCACCCTCAGATATCCAAATTTTCTCAACGGAAGAGTTTTATCCAAAGAATTAGTCAGTACTTGATTGTTCTCGTTTCATTCATTCAGAAATAAACTATTCAGTTTTTCAAATTGCATTGACGCTCTATCGATTTTTCATCAAGACTTCTAAGCAACATCTTAATGATTCCTACGAGAGGTCGTTATATTGACCTCTAATAGTTTCCGTGTTTGGAGAGAGGTTTGCCCCTCTGGCCTCCTTCGCTCGGTTTATTTTTTCTTAGTTTTTTCTGTCTTCACGCAGATATCCACAAGTTAGTTCGCCCAATGTTGTCTTAAGACGACAAACAAGCAAGCTCTGCCCATTACTGAGCGTGTGCAATGTGAGCCTGTCTCTTCAATTTGCACCTATTGTTTTTTGACCCACTGTTCTTGGAGAGCGGGCCTTCATCCGACCAATATTCGGCAAGTGAGACGCGCCGTCAAAAGATTCAAGGTCGGTTGTTGAGGTAGATTTGAAGTATAGTAGAAGCATATCAAGAAGCATGGAAGAAACACAAATGAGGCATATGAGATATGAGCCATGCTCCATCAAGTTTCACTACATAACTACGTAACTACATATCATAACTACGTTTTTCAATCGCAGCTTATGTAGTGAAACTTGATGGTTGAAACTTGATGGAAACATGGTTACTTCTACTTCGCCTCCTGTGCTTCTCTCATGCTTCTAGATATGCTTCTACAATACTTCGAAACTACCTCAACAACCGACCTTTAATGTTGTGAATGCTAATCCGTCGTTCACTCCAACGCGTCCCAACGAACCTCACGGAGGCGGGCCTTGGGGACGGTATGCGACTGTCCATATTCGAATACTCGACCGAAGAACGCTATGTGTACCTCGAGTGTTCCCACGCGATGCGCTTAATGTGGCTGGCCATCCAGACCGCTCCTCTGGGCTCTCCCCCTTGAGAGGTTGGCTAAATTCCTGACCGACTCATCGGAACATCCGATTTATCTTCTTCGTGTTCGCTCACTTTTCTTTCAGATGGGGCCACTTTGGGGCGAGTGGAAGTTGAGGCGGCGCAGCATCAACCGACTTTCCGCTCAACAATTTCCACAGGACGGACAAACTTTTTTCTTTTCGTGCAATTTGTCGAGCAGCAGAAACTTGAAGCTTGAACGGAGTGTTCCCGTGTCTTTTGGGAAGACATGGGGACAACGCGATTCAGAGCATCGAGGAGCTACGTCAAAGTGCGTGATGACGACGTAAAATCATGGGACACTCTCCAAAACATGAAGACCATCTGACATTCGCATCAAAGGCCTCGAGGAAACGTGCCACACAAACGGAAATCGGTGGGAGGCAAATCCAAATCATAATCCAAACAAATCTCCTCACCCGAACAAACATGAGAGTGCTCGGGTCGAATTCACATTGAACACAGAGTCGCCCGTTCAGGATTCAGATTGTGGTCGAGGTCGTGGCAAGAAGCCATGAATCCATAAGATCCAAATGGTTGGGAAGCGCGATCCTCCAGATCCCAATGCCCTTGTCGGAGCCCAATCCATCAGGTCAGCATGCCCTCATCGTCTCGGTGCTTGGAACATGAGTTTGAAGAGGAGCAAAAGATTTCCAATTTGAAGCGACTACGTGGCAAGGAGTCCGTGAGGCAATTGGAGTCCGGCAAAAGTGATTGTGAAACGTGTTGCGATGAGTTTTGCGGATGCACCTTCTGCTCATGCTGGCTATCCCAACTCATTCTTGCCGTGTTTTCGTTCGAGCACAAATGCATTTCCATCGCCATTTACACCATTTTTCCGCTCTTCATCGTCCTGGACTTCCTCATCGGTTCTGTGGCCAAGTCTCAGGGGTGGTATTCGGCCACTTTGGGACAAATGGTGTGCCACTGGAGTCCCACGGCTTGCGCCATTTGGATTGCAGTGGCTCTGAGTGCTACCCTGGTGGGTGCTTTCAGTTTCCTCGGAAAGTTGACTAATTTCTTGTGCGATTCCTGTCACAAGCAGGGCAAACTGAAGCGGTTCAACCTGAAGAATATGCCCCTGGCCCAAGCACCGGAAATCACCGTCACGTCCGAGTCAACGGAACACGTTGACGAGTGTCGCCAAAACCATCATGAAAATGATGCTAATAGTGAGAGGGGCTACCATCAGTCTTGGCGTGGAGCTCGTTTTTCCAGTCGGCCTTCGTCCACCGTTGTGGTGGTGGTGTAAGAGACAGAAAACACTCAAATTTATCTTATTTGGCGCCTCTCTGTTCTCGTGGTTCGATTGAGAAAATTACTCTTCTTGATATGCATTCCTTTGAAGTGTAGCGACGTGGATATTTGTTCCTAGCAAATGTGATGGGATGCCTGAATGAATCTAGCTCTCATTCCTAAAGTGTTCGAATACTGGCGGATCATCATTGAGGATGTTAATTTCAGTTTTCGTCCATAAATGAACTCAAGCTGCATGCATCGACAAACATTTCCAGGGGGAACACAAACCGGCAAGTCAATCGCAAAAGGAAAGAAAACGTTCCATCCCAAGACATGATCAAACTCCACTAAAGATTAAGAGGATATTTTAGTATTTTTCTACGATTGCTCTCCAATGTTCGGATGATAATAAACATTGGTTATACCAATGCAGTAATTGCAATACGGACTTGTTTCGTACGTTGATTTCCAGACCCTTTGTGACTCGACTCGACAGCAACGCAAATGAAAATGTGCTTAGGGGCTAACTTGGTAACAGTATACTAGTATTAGGGGTCCTTTCACGGGTTAAAAACGTTGGAAAATCTGCTGACAACGTCAAAAAACACTTGTATCAAAGAACAGATAGACATCCATTCACCAGGCATACTCGCTCTAGCCACGGATGCGTTGAAAAAAAAAATAACGCTAGAAATACGATCAGAGGAGCATCAGTAGGTGGCAAACACTTGAAGCATCCAGATAGAATCAGAGGTAGTTCTATTCTCGATTTGTCCTCTTGGCCCCACGAGCAAATCATGTTCAGGCGAATCGCTCCCAGGTCTCTTTACCTTTTCCGAGAAGTTCGAGATGTGCGATCGGGTTCCTTTGTCAATGGAGCGTTAACAGGTAATTGAAGCTCCAATGGGCATTCCCAGTCATATTGATGGAGCCTGCTCGTTTTCTTATCAAATTTTGCCCGGTTTAGTGGTGTTCAACTCTTCTCAAAGTGGAAACGTTCCACCTAACATAATGGAACACGGCGACACTCAGAAGGTCCAACCCACCGATGGCAGGTATCTATCTAATATAGTATTAGAGTATATAGAATATTATATTATTAGAGACCTTAGTGCAGGGGTCGGCAACCTCTCTGACGCAGCCTTAAAGAAATCCTTGGAAATCCACCCCTGTATGGCGTTGAACTGTGTTTTTTTTTCTATTGCTTCCACGAAAAAGACCAAACTTTCAAACAAACTGCTTTTCGTTCTTCTTGTCAAAATTGAATGATGAAAAAAAACTTACATGTGCAAAAAGCATCATTTTTTTACTTGTTCATTCTCTGTTCAAATGAATTATCCTAAGTAAAAAGATAAGTACCCTCACATTGCTAAGCCGACAAATTTTGAGCCACTGTGTGGTGGAAGGGTGTATTCTCACTTGCCTTCAAACATTAATATTTCAAAACTGTTTGATCAAATGCCTTTCATAAGTTCCTTGAAATCACTTATCATCGTGTTGAATTAATTTCGTGTGTTCGGTCAATATTTTTCCCAAAGAAAAGGAAGTTAGTTCTACCTTGAAGACATTACCTTTTGTTTACTGGTCCCTTGATTACACTCGCTCGAATTTGATGGGACTTTGTCCCAAAGCTGTTGCCCACCCCGGCCTTCGTGTACACTCCTGCTCCTGGGGTTAAAACAATTCTAATTCCATGCAGGAGTCGTGAGAGATCGGGGCAACAAACGTCCCAACATTTGTCCTCGGGATTCATGAATGATCAACAATCGCGCTTCTCGTCAGATCAAGGATTCACATCAGATTTGAATGTGGAGGAGCCGGCCAATCTAACCTGTCAGGACATGGGTGGAAATGCGCAACTGGATTCTGTTCTACAGGTGAGAGTGAGCTGAAAACCAGACGTTGATTTGGTTTAAAATTCCTCAATGGGTCACCCACGCAAGAGATTATCAGTAGTTCACATTTAGTCCACGCATTTTTGGCCTCTCTTCTAGACGAATGTACCGGAGCCGTATTCGCCCGAGGACGAGCAAAATCTCAAAGAAGGTGTTCCTGGCGGGTTTTCTGACTGTCCAAGTAGCCGGCAAAAACGCTGGACAATGGAAGATCGCATTGACAATTCCCATCCCATGGGAAAATGAGTGGATCGAACGCATCTGGAGATTTCTGGAGCGTCAATAAAATGTTTTGGCTTTTTTAATATCGACGAGAAATCATCCTAATTGTACAAATCCTAACGTAACGAGAAAAATACACGGTTCTTTTATCCGGTTGTAGTGGTGGCTTTTGTCGAAGAATATGCTTTAAATTGATGTTAAGAGAAGGGGTTAAAAACTCCTTGTCGAAATATCAGAGAATAGCGAAGCATATTTACAATATATAAATGTTCAACATAAATATAAATTCAAAAACAAGTCTTGGGGGCCCAAGATATTAATTACGGGGTGGAATAGTTGTTTTGTTGTGGCCATTGATTATTCGCATGCAAACACCAATCAAACCTTCGGGCTTTGCTCTCCAGTGTGGAATGGTATCAAAGGATGAAGGAGGCAAAGAGAAATGAGAGAGCCAAAAGTCTTCAATTATCCAGACTTACTACAGATCTTTTCGCACTTTAAATTGAGTGGGGAATCACAACTCAAATGTCTTGGAACCAGTGGAGGGCCCGTTTGAATGATTCAAAGGACAAAATTACTTGTAAGGAGTCTGTCGGGAACAAACAATGTAAAGTAGGAAGCGCAGAAGGGACGACTAGTAACAGAAGAGACGAAAGAGTTTGGACGCATGAAAAAATAATCAAACCAGTGAACGGTTTACCCATCTTTGCGTCAAATTATCAGCAAGTCAGGCAAACTTTGATCGACGGATGGTTTAAAGGGCGAAAATGGTCTGGAAGGCTTAGGGTGTATTTGAGTTCATACGAGTCGAGGTGACGTGCTACATAAGGTTGGTTCATAAAGGGGTTCAATTCAACAAGGCATCGAGTTTATCAGACATTCGGATATGGGATTGTTCGACTCTCTGATTTCCCCAACCCAGTTGGTCAGCCAAACCGATATAAATGGGGTACTCCTACAGATTGATTGATTGATTGGGGCAAAGGAGGGGAGGGGCAATCCTTGACAATGCCGACTCCTCAAAGCCACGCTGGGAACCGAATCTAACGGCATTCCCAGATCTTCACCGTTTGGTCTACGCTTCCGGTGACCACATAAGGTCCGGAGCGATGGATATCCAGGGAGGTGCAAAAGTGCGTGTGCGTGTCGAGTCTCTTCTGACAACGTTTATGAGCCAAATCCCACACTCGCATAGTTTTGTCATCACTGGCTGAGAGCAAGTACTTGCCTCCAGGATGGAACACCAAGCCCCGTACCCAATTGTCGTGACCTACAAGCGTGAACAAACACGACCCGGACGTGACGTCCCAGATCTTGATGGTCTTGTCCCTGGAGCCCGAGGCCAAGAATGGACCGATGAACTTGCCCCCTTCGGATTTATTGTCCTCGTTGGCAGCTTCATTGATGGCACCCGTGGCGGATTCCGGGGCCCAAGCTAAACATTCCACCACGTGGTCGTGCTCTCTCAGTTCCAGTTTGCAATCTTTGGTTTGAAGTGCCCACACGCGCACTGTCTGGTCATTGGAGCACGAGGCAATATATTGGTCGGAGTAGACACGGACCATGCGGACCCACTCTCTGTGGCCTTTGTAGGTCTTGACGCAATATCCCGTGGCCACTTCCCACATCTTGATGGATTTATCGCGACTGGATGAAATGATGTGGTCGCCGGAAGGCACAAAACAAACACTGCTCACGTTGTGGTCGTGACCCTGAAGCGTCTTTATGCAGTCATATGTTTGAAAATCCCATACCTTGATGGACATGTCAGCCGAGCACGAAACGAGTAGTTTGCCCTGAGCGTCGAAGGCGATGTCTTGAACCGAGTCCGTGTGACCTTTGAGAGTGCGCTCAAAATCGCCGGTCTCAAAGTCCCACACTTTGAGGGTGGAGTCCTCCGAAGCGGATATCACGAGGCTGAAGATAGGATGGAAGAGTACTTTGGTGACAGGCGCCCGATGGCCGGACAAAGCGTATTTTTCGGGTGGGCGTGGAATCCATTCACCCGGAGAGCGCTTCTCGCGAGTCGGAGCTCCGGATATGAACTCCTTCTCGGCTTCGGTCAATTTGGCTTCCAATTCGTTCACCTGGAAGAAGCATGCCCAAGAAAGGGATTGTCAATGAGTCCTTTTCTTTGTCATACAAACATGGACATCACAAATAAGAGCATCAAATTGGCGTACCTTTTTTTGCAAGCGAATTACCGAGGTCCATTTCTTCTCGAGTAATCCCGCAAACTTTTTATCAATGTCGCCGGGCATGTCACTCTCACGTTTGAAGTGTTCCAAGGCATCATTGTATCCATTGCTCTGGAGATATTCGGCGATGGCCTTGTTCAATTCTTCTCTCTGGCGTTGGGACAACACCATTTTCATGGCCGGTCAAAACAGGGCCCGTTCGCCAAGCCGTTTCAGGCGTGGAATATCGTGCAGAACCACCGATTGATTGCCTAAACACCCAAGATCACAACAGACAGGTCAGTCTGACGAACCGAGTATGACTATCGGACTGACGACGAATAGATCGGATCAGGCTGAAAGCAAATCCGGAAAGGTAGAGATGGAGGGTCTACACGGGAATCTCGGTAATCTGAGCAAAATATCAAATGCCGCACGTGAGCTATATTCAATTAATTGCGTGCAATGCCTGGGCAGGGATGAGTGGATCGAAATTTGAGCCAACTCGCCATCAGCATCCCTTCTCTCAACGACCAACGCAATCTGTCACGACTTACGGTCCCCTGACCCGTCATTATCCGAGCTCACACCCTTGGGGCCATTTCCTAGCCCTATTCTAATCCAATATAAGTTTTGTCGCTCTTTTGGACACTCGTTCAAGGGTGATATAAGCCCAACAGCACTAAAGATTACTTTCCGTTTTCTCTGCTCCTCCGGATGTATGGGCTTGTCAGACCAACGACGGACTCAAATCCTGTTATATTTTGCCTGAATTGAGGGCGGGGTTAGGTAGGTGTCGTCGTTTTGGGATTCATAAGTTATGACATTTGAAACGGTGAAATGATCGATCTCAGAAAACTAAAAAAAAAAGCGACAGATCCTCGTGTTTTAATGGTCTTATTTTCGATCCTAGATGAATGTCGGAAGGGGGTTAACGTCCGGATCAAGAACGCCGTTAACACAATAACCCTGCCCGATAAAAACCGTCGCCGTTCGCTTTCGAATAACGGGGAAATCGCTCGTTTCTGACTCTTGAATCCGAGTGTTTGACCGATCATGCGCAATGCAGGTAAGGTTGAAACGTGTGTGTTGGGTTTCAATCCAAAATTATGCCGGATATAGCTAGCCGTTCCTCTCTTTGGAAACGCCCGGTCTATTGGATAAGGTTAAGATGGTCCTCCTTGCCGTGAAACTATAACTTGCCTTCAAAACCCAATGTATTTCCCGTTTCTACGGATCCTTCCTTCATTGGTTGGTTGACTCGTGAAGTCCCCACTCACCTTGGTTGTGGCGCCGGTCGCAAAAAAAGAGTGAGTTCTGGACAAGCGATCGATCGGTCGGTCTGTCGGTCGGTCGGTCACCCAATCATCGGGGAAAAACCACGAACACACCCTCTAGTTGGACCTTTTTGAAGCCCATCGGTCGGTCGGTCGGTTGGCTGGCTGGCTTTCAAGGGGCCTTCTCGGGGTCAGGGATCGAGGATATCATGCCATGAACCGGCCAAAGGGGCGACGGATGCAACAACTGTTTCAACCAACCGCTGAGTGGCGGCCGGATTCGGGCCCGAATACGGTGGTAGCAACCGGCGGCGGGCGGGACCCAAGCACGGCACGGTCCAGGCAGGATTTCGAAGAGGGGAAGAGCGAGCGAGCGAGCGAGTGGCCCCTAGTCCCGTACGTAGCTAGCCAGCTAGCCAGCGGGTAGGTGGGTGGGCAATGGGCGGGTAGGTGGGTGGGTGGGTGTTTGGGGGCTGTGGGGCCCGAGAGTCAATGTGAAAGGAGCTGCTGAAAGGACTTTCAGACCGACACACACACACGTGAATTGGCTCATTGGGGACGGACCGACCCACTCAGCGACAGTGTCTCCGCAAAACAAACGCGGCGAGGTTGGCCTAATCGTAGAGAAACTTAAAGAACGATTTCATGTCTGAGTGTATTGCGGCTGAAACCCGTCGTTTCCAGTGCACAAGCCAGAGGGAGCTTAAGCGGTCTATCCGTTATCTATGGACAACATGCGCAAACCAACAACCGATTATTCTTGGGAAGTCTCAGAAAATACATAAGATGAAGACTCGTCTCCGTACATACTAGACACAACGAAAATCAAATCTTGATAGTGAAGTTATTTTTTTTCAAAGTTACGGCATTTGATGCCCAAGTGTTCTGTTGCATATTAAAAAATATAAAGAAAATCTTATTGCCAGTGCGTTGTTGTCCTGAGGCTTTCTTGAGCGCATGAGGTGACCGATTCCCGCCCCCAAGTGTAACAGCTTAGTGTGTAGAAACGGATTATTTTGCATGCAAGAAAATAACTTTTTGTTGTGAGAATCTTACAGACAAGTCTAGAATAATTTACACATCCAAAAGATTGCAAAAAACAACCCTAATCCAAAAAGTGCAACTTCATGAATCAACGTTTTCTCAAGTAACTTTGCTGCAAAAAAGTAGGACATTCTCTTGAATTCAATGCCATGATTTACACTTAAAACGGTTCTAGTTAAGTAATTGGGGGTTTTAAGGCTCACTGTGAACGTAAAATGAAATAAAAAGGGTTGAATGAAGAAAAGAACATGTTACAGTTTTATCCCACTGCCTTCCAATTACCATGTAAAGACAGCCAAGAAACAATTTCTTCAAGCTTGAATTATTGCTAACAATGTATCAACTTAGGCTTAAACAGAACGCCTCTTCAACAACAAAAAAAAAGAAACCTGACACTGAAACATCAACTAATTAGTAAATTACTGTCATAGTACATCAAATCAAAAATGTGTCACATTATAAATTTTAATTAGCATTTCTCACGTATTAAAATGGCAAGTGAAAAACATAAACCTAACAGTTTTTAAACAACGTAGGAAAACCATCACTTGCCCAATATGCTTATGTTTCAAAAGAAAAGATAATGAATAAAATCAAACCCACTTAAGCATATAACTGAGAATAAATCAAATTCAATATTAACAAAAGAGTCTCAGTCAATAGAATTTTGGCGAAAAGTGCAACAAAATAAATTTTAATTGATCCCCCATAATTTTGAAGTCCATTGAAGTCAATTGATTTTTCTGACAATGTTATTATGGCGAATTTGATTTTTTGTGGAAGTAATTTTAATTTTAATTTATTACATTTCATAAAGTAATTTACCCAAATCTGACAGGAATTTACAATCCATCCCTCTCAGAAATGATTTAAATTATTTTCTTGAATATTTGTCCGCCTAATTTGGATTAGAATTGAGAGTTAGGAATTTCAAAAATTCAACCAAACCACATTGTTACTTTTTAACTTAGTCATTAATCCTTGAACAACACAACTGAGTGAGATAAAGCAGTTTTTGTCAGAAATCATAGCTTTAGATTCAGAACAATGTCTTCCTTTTTCTGTTGAGGTCAAGTGACCGGCTGCCCACGTCATCACATGACGTCACGAGGCCGAGAAAATGGTCTGGATGGACAGAGGCTTTAAAATGGTCAAAAGAAATCTAACCAAAATCAAAGCCGCAAGAAACCTTCAAATGTAATTGCAGGCAAGTATGTATTTAGTTCCTGTTGTGACTGGGTAAAGCAAATACATCTTTGTACAAATAAAAGTGATCCATAGGTGAGTGTTCATTTTTTGGGTGGGTCCAGAAAGCGCTTTAGTAAAATTTCCAGCAGAAGCGCAAACTTTTCAATAAAGCGTAAAGTATGGAGACTCTGGTGACTGAGCCAGCGACTAGGGCAGGCTGGCTGGTTGTTCCATCGCGAGGTCTATGGCCTATCCCCATCCCACGAATCCAACCTAAAGAGTCCAACGGAGTCCAACCCATGACTCACTCACTCACTCACTCACTCACTGACCACAGTTCAGTTCAGGGTTGCCAGGTCTTCGACAGCTCTTATCGCCAGATTTGCCAACGAATTCGCCACAATTCGCCACTTCATTTGAAAAATCGCCAAATTTTCGCCAAATTTCTTTTTACTACAAACCTTATGTACATAAATAGGCAATCATGTTGAAGTAATCGTAAAGGAATAACTCAAATGGTCAATTCTTCAGTTTTGTTTTTCGACTTTCATTTCAACTTTTATCTTTTGATACACATTTCAGGACAAAAGTTCTCGAAGAAAAACAGAATACCACCATATTGACTTTCCTTCATAAATTTTTATTTGTAGCACTTAGAACGCGTTTTAGTTTGTAGGTTGTGAACAAAATTGAAATTTTATTAATGCTAAATAACAAAATCTTTTGGACTTTTTTCTGAAATGCTATGAAATTTATAACTCTTTAAAAGCAATGTTAATGGTATTACGTTATCGAAATCTGACCAATGGATTAGTCTGGCCCAGGTTTGTGACAACTTTTTTTTCTTTCCGCTGGGACCAACTTCCTTGTCTCCATAGTAGTAAAATGAGCAAGTTCTTTCATTCAAACATGTCTACGAAGGCTTGTAGATGGCCTATCACATAAATGAGCACAAATTTTAACGTCCAAGAGACAGATATATGCTGTCAAAGGATTACTTTGAAGAGTTGTTGTCAAAATATTGAGTAATTAACGATTAACCACACTTTTCTCCCGGTTTTGGAACAACTTACATAAGGGTAGGATACCAGTCAGCCTTACTTCCAGATAGTTCACATACACCAGGGTGGACATTTTTCGACATCCAGAGCATTTTGGACACCCTAGTGTCCAAAAGTGTCCAAAAGTGTCCAAAAGTGTCCAAAAGTGTCCAAAAGTGTCCAAAAATACCCAGAAGGTGTCCAAAAATCCCCAGAGGGTGTCCAAAAATCCCCAAAAGATGTCCATAAGTGTCCAAAAGTCCAACAAACGTAAAAGAAAGTTGTACAAATCAGACGAAAAACCACTTACACTACATAAGTTATTGAATTCTAAAGAATGCATGGTTGTGTACTTAAACAAAAATAGTTCTATTAATGGGAACATTACTTGGAGAAATAAACTTTGCCATGATAACTTGTTAATAACTTGTTAAAAAAATAAATGTTTTGTTTATACAATATGGTAAAATGTGTGTAACTGTTCAAAATGTTTCAAGATTTACATTTTATTTCCTCATCTGTAGACAAGAATCTTAAATTTAATTCTTTGGCAAAAGCATCATAATACCCACATTGCAATCTGATATCAGTTTGAGTGTGCTTTATTATAGTTAACATTTTTTGGACAGTCAGGTCAAAAGACTTCTCGCCTCTTGGATGGGAAACACTTGCAACAATGACAAACTTTGGAATATAAATCAAAATGCCAAGTAACCTTCCCTTGTCACAAATCAAGACACAATTAGCTTTAAAATGTACTCGCATACTATGTTTCACATGAAGTGTGGTGTGAGCGTGTTATTAGTAGTCCCAGTCTCATATTCGTTTGTTCGTAAATTCCTTCAGTCGATCATTCTTTCCCACATTTTGGACGATGCTCGGTGGTCAAATGAAAAGAGTGGAAAGTTCAAATGTCCAGTTTGGCCTTCAAGTTATTGGCTCATTTAATGTATTAAGTGTAAGTTTCTTACGCTGAATTGACTTATTCTTGCTTAGATTTCGTCAAGTGACGTTTATCTTGGAGAGAAAGTTTGGAGAATGTTTTTCTAAAAATGTTTTTAACCATTATTTTTCGAATTACTATTTTTGGACACTTTTGGACACTCCTATTTTTGGACAGCCTTATTTTTGGACACTTTTGGACACCTTTTGGACAGGGGTGGACAAAATGTCCAAAAATCAAATACCCACCCTGCATACAGCACAAAGCACATCACATATAACATAGTTCACAAGAGCTTTGAATAAAATTTCACACTAAAATACGTGAAAAAGGTCTTCATTGATGTTTTCATGTGCTAAATGTTGCTTTTTCAATGATTTTGTTGCTTTTGACCACAGGAAACAAAGAACAAATTCATGAAATTAATTCAGCTTGTAAATTGCATCACATAGTATTAATTTAGACTAGTGATGGACCGAAAGGGCTCATAACCGAAACCGAAAGTTTCGGCCAAAAGAGGGCTTAACCAAAACCAAAACCGAAAGCAGCTGACTACAAAATTGTATAAATGCAAAATGCACCTCACAAATTAAATTGCTCATGTGTTCGATATTGCGTATTCGCAAATTTTGAAAAATCGGGAAACTTGAACTTCAGTGGCATTTGGACGATTTTTTTGATTTTGTTGTCAAACTCTGTCCTTTAGCCATGACTGACTGGAATCCTACCCTCATGTAAGTTGTTCCAAAACCGGGAGAAAAGTGTTAAATCATTAATTACTCAATATTTTGACAATAATTCTTCAAAATAATCCTTTGACAGCATGTATCTGTCTCTTGGACGTTAAAATTTGTGCTCATTTGTGTGATCGGCCATCTACAAGCCTTCGTAGACATATTTGAAACAAAGCACTCGCTCATTTTACTACTGTTTGTTTGTTTGTTTGTTTGTTTGTTTGTTTGTTTGTTGAGAAGTCAGAACGCAGCTTCGCAGCTGCGATCTGATAGAGGCTGTCCGCCATATGGGGATATTGCCGCTCCACTTGGACAAGCTAACAAGCAAGCATTAATTTTTACCTCACCCTCGGGAATGACCCCAGGTTCGCCCATTTTAAGCCGTCAAGGGCCGTGACTTCTGCATGTAACTTAATACCACAGGTCACTAGGACTCGGCAAGCCCGGGATCGAACCGGGGCTTGCCTAGTATTTGGCATTGAAAGACAGTTCAATGCTAAATTTTGACTCCGAAGAGTTGACTTTGGAAAGTTGTGTGTTGCATTTGAAAGACGGTTCAAATGCTAAATTTTGACTCCGAAGAGTTGAGTTTTGAGGGTGGCAGTCAGCCGGGATCGAACCCCAGCCATCTGCACGACAAACCGACGCAGTACGCACCAGGGCTGCCAGATAATTGGAGACCAAAAACGCCAGATCACCCTGTCAAAAACTCCAGATATCGAAATTCTCCGCCAGATTTAAAAAAAACCGCCAGAATAACGCCTGATTCCAGTTCCTTCATTATGCATTTGTTCTAGAGGAGACATATCATGCACTAACCGTTCATCAATAAAGATAACTGAGTTGAACTTATCAAGCATCCTTCGGGTTGATCCAGTTTAATAAGACACATTTTTCGCACACATTTGCTCTCATTTAGATAGAAAGAGACTTTGAATTTGAGTTTATCAGTAAGACCAAATAAGACAAAAAATAAAGCAAACCACCAAAGCTAGTAATAAAGCTAATAATCATAAATGTGACACTTTCGAAAGGTTTCGTACCCTAAAAATGTGCTTTTGTAAGTAGTTGAAATATTTGGAAATATCATGTATTATTTGTTTGGCCTTTTACCCATATATTTACAAAGTTTAATTTTTTGGCATTTCTTGCACTTCATTAGCCATGTTTTAGCCAACAGAAACGCAAAATTGTATTTTTTACATTTTTTGTTTTTGCTTAAAAACTCTTCAGTTTCTTTGACATTTGAGTTTGTCACTACAATAAATTGATTTGCCATTCCAATACACTTTGTTTACCATTCAAGCATTTATCTTTTTGATCCCAACACACTTTCTTTACAATGCCAGCACATTTTTTCCAATCTAGCGCATTTTGCTTGCCCCTTTTTCAGCTTGAAAAGCATCTTCTAATTGCTAAAATCTTCAAGCTGACCAATACTAGTTTCAACAGCCCAGCACTCTCTTATATAATTATAAGATTTTAATATCAGGATGAATAAGTGATGATTTTCATAAGCGCTACTTTTGGTTGTTTATCTGAAATTGCAGGAAAGTTAGCATAAAAAAGAGAAAAACGAAAGAGATGGGCCAAAAATGGTCACATTATTTTTTGTAACTAATGCTGTAACTTTGAGCTCTAGCTCTGTTATGCTGAATTCGGCTAGAACAGTGTGACACTACTGTGTTTCTACTAATTCTACAAATCAAAGAAAATACGCCAAATTTCACGATTTTCAGTTAATTACCGCCAGAAACTTGTCAAAATGTTCTTCCCCGCCAAACAGAAATTTCCCAACGCCAGACTGTAACGTAAACCGCCAGAATACCGCCAGATTTTTCCGTCCCGCCAAATAAAAAATCTCGCCGCCAGACAAGGCCTCAAACCGCCAGAAACACCAAAATCTGGCGGGCCAAACCGCCATCTGGCAGCCCTGGTTGCCACCACATTTAAGACAGAGGCAGAAAAGCCACATGGACTGTGTTTAGGGCGACAAGTAAGTCTTCCCCAGAGAGTATTGGGTCCTTTAACGAGCAGCTGACTGGGAGGTCACAGTACCTAAGACTGGGAGGTCACCTTAGTAATACAGCTCCAAATATTGCACCCTGACTCAAACGTTTGACCTATTTTCGAATTTCTCAATGTATATTGTACACGTAAGAACAAAAATTTTGCCTATTAAAGCTCAAAGGTTGCACATGTTTTCCATTTCACTGGTTGGGCTTAAAGGACTCAAAATGTTCAACTCCCACTATCAGTTAGAAACTTTGTTTCATTCATTATTACAAGGAATCTCATTCCTTGTAGAGGCATTAATAATCCGCAATTTATTACAAAGAAATGGCATCAATTTTGAACTCTGTAATCCCCAAAATAATTCAAGTAACTCAGTAAGTCAGTGTTCAAAGGCAAAAAATTTTGTGCTGAAACATTACATTACATTGAACATTATTATCATAATCTTTTTACGATGTAATACCTTCCTTTCTTGTTAATGTAAATTATAAAAAATTGAACCAAATTTCAGATTTTTAGAGGGTTTTGAATGCAAATTTACTAGTTTTTTAATCATCGGTGCACTAATTGTTAGGATTTACCTAACTGCCTTATAACTTCAAACAACTTCCTCAACTAGAAAATAACCCAACCCAAATGATTGATAGACATAATCTTGATAATTACCTCTAGCTGATGCCATGATGATTGCTATAATAGGATTTGAAAAATTAATCTCCTGGCCGCATGTTGCATGTCAATTTGAAAAAAAACCACTATGATTCAGTGTTGCCTCTTTATGTTGGAATTTAACAACATACCTGTCAATGCCTGGCTTTCATCTTTCATTTTTGCCATAGAACCTGTTTTTTAAACAAAATAACACAACTAGCACACTGCTGAGGAAACATTTCACTTAATTCCAATTTATTTTATTTGAAAAAATGTTGTTATTCCATGGTTTAAAATTGATGCTATTGGAAATTTCCGCAACACAGATTTGTCATCTAAATAGCACCTTGCAAGCTGTCGTCCTGTTATTCTAGATATAGGGTCCATAATCGATGTCGGGAATCCACCTGCACGGCCAATCGATGTCGGGAATCCACCTGCACGGCTAATCGATCCCACCGATCCAACCGCTGCCACTATGGCCCCTGAATGTCTTCCGATCTGGGAAATGAGTCATACCGTCATAGATATGGACAAAATAATGTCAGGAAGAGCATAGATTATCTGAACTAAACTTAACCTAGCCTAACCTAACCTAAGCTAACTAAGCCTAACCTAACCTAAACATACCTAAAATACAGAAAAACAACCAGCATTTAGTGATAAACTGTTTGAAACAAAAACCCTCATATACAAGTAGGCGCGAACCCCAGCTCACAAATCGGGAAGCACGAGTGCTAGCTTTGAGCTATCATGAACTGTTGTCAGACTGAGGGGTATTTGCGGTTTATGTAGTACTGCAAATGAGTCGCCTCCCAGATCGGAAGATAGTTAGGGCCGATACCGCTGCCACCATGTAGCACGCTGAGTAGCCGCGAGGCCACTCACCGTGTAGTGAGTAGAGAGATGTACTTCAGTACTGGTTCTATTTTGCATGGAATGAGTTTATATACATAGCAACGGGGAGGGGTAGTGAGCAACACAGTTGATCATACGCGAGCACGCCACACATGTCACATGTTAAAAAACGTAGAAATAGAGAACAAAATTGTGATATCACGGATGAACCGACTAGAATGGTTTTAGTGCACATGAAAGAAATGGAGGGGAGATGAGCAGACAATACAAATACAATTGGGTAGAGGTAAAGAATCTCATGGGAAAGAAGCGAAAACTTGACCCTAGCGACAAGTGGCATTAACCAAGGATGGCTCAAGCCAGGATTACTTTCAAAATGTACACTGGGTCCGATTAGTACAATGAAAATTCAACGGAACAATACATTTGTTGCAAAAACCTCACATTTTAGCACAATGATCGGACCCAGTGTGTATTTTTGAAATTCGTCCTGACGTACAGTGGTTCCTGCATTAACGTGAAGCTTCAAAAAAGCCCAACAAACCGAGAAGCTCGAGAGAAAAAAATGCAGGAAATGGAGCGCTTCAATCCAAAAATATTAACACAATAACTTGAGCACTGCTTATTATGCAATATGACAACTGAATAGATCTGTATTGGCATGATTTTCTTAAACTGATCGCAAAATCGAATTTCTTTGCAATTTGGACTTCCTGAGTTGATGGTGGCGACAACAACGGCAAACAATGGAAGCTTCAAAAAAACCCAACAACTTGGCCTAGTTTTCGCTTCTTTCCCATGAGCTTCTTTAGGTAGAGGTAGATGATGGACTTCTTGGTTATTGCAGTAAAGTGGGTGGGTTAGATTGAACAGGTCTTTCGTCAGGTCCCGTCGTTGATGTAATTGGGCAGGAAGCCGGACGAAGGGGCGTGACCCCCAATATGCCGAAGGGATGTCGGGTCAATTATTCAGTCGGCATGGGTTCACGAGAACATGAATTACACCTACACCTGCACCACCTTCCTTAGGTGGCAACAACTTAAGAGGCAAGAAATCTGGTTGACTAAGTGGTTTAACGTTCTACTTTCTCTCCTCCTCTCTTCTTACTCAGGCCTTGGTAGAATGTAACCTAGTCAAATAACAAGGCTGTTTTTTTATTTGGAGAAATGATTTCTTAATGCGCTTGAAGAATGAATGGTATTGGAACATAATTCCATGTAATTCAATGGGAGAAGGAAGACAAGTGAGAAAAAGGTTGCAGATTATGTGCCCCTGAGTCTTGCGCCGCCCTTTTGTGGTGCATCTGTTGTTTTCTAATCTGCGCTCGATCAAAAATTTCGAACGGTCAGTTGCTCCGCAACAAACGAGAACGAAGATACGATTGCAGAATTTTAGTGAAGCAATGAAACACCAGAGGCCACGACCGAGCTAAGGGGTAAACAAAAAGGTCCAGCTGATGTTTACGTAACTTCCCTCATTATTTTTTGAAAGTAACTGTAATTCATTACATTTGAAAAGAAAGTAATTGTAATTATATAGTATTACTTCTGGTTCCTAAATAATTGTAATTGTAATTTATTATATTTCAAACGTAATTGACACAGGTCTGCCAACAATATGGTTTTATTAGCAGAATCAATTAATTTTGGAAAGATTTTTGATTTGAGATTTTTGATTTTAGAAACACAAAACTGACCTCGAAAGATCTTCCACCTGATTAAACAATGTGCAAGTTCCAAAATGCGCCAAATCTCTCCATCCTATATCCTGGAAGCCAATGGAGGGCACTTTGAAAGCTTTTGGAAGGTTTTTAAAGCCTCCTGAACCCAGAATGGGCCCCCCTCGACTCCAATACATATATAGATATGCGTATATGTAAAAATTGTACATGTAATATATCCAATGAGACGATAATTCTCGCAATAAACATTATAAAAAGGACAACACGTGAAAATAATGCCAACTGTTGAAGGTTTTTTTTTTCTTTTATAGTCTCATTGGTCTACTCGTTTGAACCATTTGACGAAGTGTGACAATGTTTGATAAGTATGAATTACTCTGACTGGAAAGCTAAATTGTGCGCAGAGAACACTCAAGACAATGCATTCAACCACATCCTTTATTTTTCTAGATTTCTAAAGATCATGGTTACGGGATCTTTTCATTTATAAGCAGCCATTTTCTTGCAAACCTCTTCATCTGATGTAATGAGCATCCTATGGCCTTCAGCCACTGGTGTGCATTTTCTGTAACATTCACAGTTCAGGAATCCATCACTGAGTCCAAAAGTAGTATACTTGATTGCCATGAAGTTATTGCAATGAAGCATACAATATTCGTAATTGCTCTTTCCAAATCTTGATTCAGACGATTCTTTACACGTAACATGATACAGTTTGCAGCCTAAAAGAAGAAAAATATGATTTCGTTAGTTCATTTAGTTGGAGAAAGTGGGCTTGGGATATTTTGATACCTTTGCTCTCCACTCTCATCCAAAGAGTTGATAATGTCAAAAATAAGGCTAAATGAACAAGACTCTTCATGTTGCAACTTGGACCTTTAATTATCAAATGAATAACGTTGCCAAGACGAACACATCTTTTATACACACCATTTACTACCCTAAGGAGACGTGAAGCACAAATGTAATTAGTTGTTTTCCTTTTTTTCTTGAAAACAGGTGTTAATCTGTTTTTTAAATGATCCTTAAGCTCTACGAAGAGAAGCTCTCAATCAAATGCAAGCCTCGATTCAATTGTGCCCTTTTTAAAACGCTCTCACCATCATTTAGGAATGGCGAGCCTAAGATCAAGCTTGACCCTTCTCTTAACATTTTAGTGTAGGAGACCATGCATATAACAATAAAAGTAGTACCCCCTTGAATTCCAAGACTAATTGAAGACCAAGATGTGGAACTTTATTCATTTTTGTACATACTTCATGATACTTCATGAGTCATTAAAAATTCCACTTTTCATTAACATGAATTTATTACTCCGAATTTTTTTTTCAGTTGCTTGTACAAGATGTACCTATTTTTGGTCCAAATGTCTTTTAGAATCTTCAATTTCAAGCTTTTCCGGGAGAAAATATTAAAATTGATCAAAAATTACACGCTTAAACATATATACTTTTTGATTTTGTTCGATTCATCTCTCTGACAAAACGGATTAACGGATTAGTCCACTTCCGATGGATTAATCGATTAATCCGTTAATCCAAGGAAGCCCTTGTGACTTCTTTTTTCCTTGACCCCATGGAAGAAGTTGTATATAATTGAAAACAAAAGAGAGACTTCCCTGAGTAAGCATCGATTCCTGTTTCTATGGAAGATGTTTCTGGAAGAAATATAGATTGAATTCATACCATCCAACATATCAGCTGACATGAAAATGTGCAATTACAGCGTCATTCACCAATCTATGGACTTAAGTTCTAAAATGGAAAAATATTACTCAATCGTAACCTCCCAAAATTTCCCGCCATGGCCTTTGATGACTATGGAGATGGAGTTAGAGGGAGAAAAGAACAAACACTAACTAGAGGTGGGTCAGATCTCAGGCTTCGGTGTTAACAGGTTTAAATTTTGTTACGCGAGAGAAAAGTTCTTTTGTAGTTCATCCCACGTTGTTAACAAACCAAATTTTCAATCAAGCTCGAGAATTTTCAACAATCTTTCATCAAGTCTGTTGAAGGGCAAGTCTTGTCTCCGACAGTCTCCGACACATATCTAGCCAAGAATCCCTACCTGAATTCGTCTGACTGAACTAATTTGGCCTCGGCCTCGTGACGTCATATGATGACGTGGACAGCAGGTCACGTGACCTCAACAGAAAAAGTAGGACATTGTTCTGAATTCAATGCTATGATTTTTGACAAAAACTGCTTCATCTCACTCAACTGTGTTGTTCAAAGCTTAATGACTAAGTTAAAAAGTGCCAATGTGGTTTGGTTGAATTTTTGAAATTGTTAACTGTCAATTCTAATCCAAACTAGGCAAAAAAATGCTCAAAAAAATGAATTAAATAATTTCTGAGAAGGATAGATTGTCAATTCCAGTCAGAGTTGGGTAAATTCAATGATGAAATGTAATAAATTAAATTTAAAATTACTTCCTCAAAAAATCTAATTCATTGCAATAACATTGTCTGAAAAAATTAATTGACTCTGATGGACTTCAAAATTATGGGGATCAGTTAAATTTTTTTTAATTGGTTGCGGATTTTCTACTACCGCTACAAGGAATGCGATTCCCTGTAATCAAGGATTTCTCCCGACAGCTTCAATCCGATCCCCAACAGGATTCGAACCTACGCCGTCTGGGGAAGCACTTACACTTGGCATTTTTAAGAACGCGCTAGTACGCGTGGCCACTCTGACTTCCTTTTTGTTGCACTTTTTGGCAAAATTCTTTTGACTGAGACTCTTTTGTCAATGTTGAATTTGAGTTTTTCTCAGTTAAATCCTTAAGTGGGTTTGATTTTATTCATCATCTTTTCTTTTGAAACGTAAGCATATTAGGCAAATGATGGTTTTCCTACTTTGTTTAAAAACTGTTGTTTATTGTTTTTTCACATGCTGTTTCAATACTTGAGAAATGCTAATCAAAATTCATAATGAGACACATTTTTGTCCTGAAATATCATGACAGTAACTTATAAATTAGTTGATGTTTCAGTGTCAGTTTTCTTTTTTTGTTGAAGAGACGTTCTGTTTAAGCCCAAGTTGCTACATTGTTAGCAATAATTCAAGCCTGAAGAAATTGTTTCTAGACAGTCTTTACATGGTAATTGGAAGCTGGTGATGGTAACAAAACTCTTATTCTGAAAATGTTCTCTTATTCATTCAACCCTCTTTTTTTACTTTTTGCGTTCACATTGAGCCTTAAAACCCGCAATTGCTGAACTAGAACCGATTTAAGTGTAAATCATGGCATTGAACTCAGGAGAATGTCCTACTTTTTAACAGCAAGGTGACTTGAGAAAACGTCGATTCAAGAAGCTGCATTTTTGGGTTAGGGTTGGGTTTTTGCAATCTTTTGGATGTGTAAGTTATGCTTGGCGTGTCTGTAAGATTCGCACAACAAATAAAGTTACTTTCTTCCAAAATAATCTGTTTCTACACACAAACCTGTTACACTTGGGGGCGGGAATCGGTCACCCTCTGAGCGTACTTCAGTGAAGAATTTCAAAACAAAAGGAGGCCGAGACCCTATCCATTAGAAATTTAGGATCTTCAAAAAAATCTGCAAACAATTCGTGATTCATGCTTCTGCGCAGTGGTCAAGATTCTAGTAAAACTGAATATATTTTATTGAGCCATTTTTACATTGTTCCGGAATAGTAGATATTTCTTCCAACAAATATTGAAGAATTTTCCCGGGTGCTTTAATTTTACCGTTTTGATCCAATAAGAGACGGCGAGTTCTTGGAATATCGTAAATCATATTGTAGTAATTCGGAAGTAATTAAGATGTTTTACTCGGTTGTCATATGTGTCCATATTTTATATTAACACAAACAATAAGGTAGAGACGCAAGTGTTTTTTAAGTTAAGCGAGAGAGGACGAGATCTTGGGAATTCGTTAATTATGTTGTTAAGATTGGTTGTTTCAAAAAATTATCCAAGTCAAACAAGACATCTGGCCAAACCCCTTGGAAGGTCAATGTTTGACATATAAAGAGTGCACTTGCCTATGTGTTGCCACCAATTCCATTTGATCATCTAAAAGTCAAGTTTCAGCATGAAGGTTCTCATCTGCTTAATGCTCTTTGTGACCATATCATCTTTTGTGGCAAAGGGAGAGCCCACAGGTATTCCAACAATTTATGCTACAAATAATGACCATATATCTAGCACATTGACCAACATTTTCTTCTAGTTTGTAGCATTGAGGGAACCAGGTGCCTTGAACACCCTTTGATAACGTATGATATCTACGACTTTGACTGCATGACACCCTGCCTAAAGAAGCATAATGCAAACTATTCCGTCTGGACCAAAGGGCAAAATGGGTTAACTTCCAGATGTCAATGTTATCGAAGCTGTACAGCACACCACTATATGTGGTCATCCGTCAAAACCACTGACACCAAACTTTGCGAAACAACCGTTCACCCAGATTACGACTATTCTCATTTTGGATAATATAACTTCAACCTAACCGATTACTGAGTTTGAAAAGAAAACAAGATTTACGGAAAATTTACGTTTCAAGAGGACCAAATGTGAAGGCTTCAAGATGTATTGAACAATCAATGTTTGCATTCAACCCACTCTTTCTTTGAATAAAACATGCTTTTGACTTACCCCAAGTCTCTTTTTTCCTCGTTTCCACGTGTATTGGCAATATGGGCGTTAAAGAGCATGAAATTTCACGTACAATGGAGCCGATCAAGTGGGGTGCGTTATTTTCAGGCTGATTTGAATAACGCAACCCACTTTATAGCAGGGATGGCACATTTCGGGTTTTTGTGAATTTCTGGCCAAAAGAAGAAATCTAGCACTATGTTTCACTTGTGAGTATACAAGACTGCATTGGGGAGAAATTTTTAGTAAGATTGTATTTCAAAAATTACGTTATAGTGTATGGTATGGTTGGCGTTTGTCTGGTCACTTAATTCAAACTTCCTGCTGATTTTGTCCGCTAAAGAGTTGGTGACCGATGACACATATTGTGGCGTACACTCCATCTAATATTTAATAGAAATCAAAGATAGGAACCGGCGCCCATAAACATACCCAAGGGGACGGCAAAGTCAATAAGGGTTGCCAAAATTTGATAAGCACATTGTAGTTACACAATACACATATTTCTTGAAGAAATTACACTGTGACAATATTTTTCTTTGATTCATTCAATACTTAGACTTACCACAAAATAGGCTTGCTTTGCCTTGCAAATGAAGATTTAGCATTTTTCTCCAAGGGTATTGTTGTGGGTAGATAAAGACTAAACCAAGGATTGCCGAAGACCTGGATGCTTCGGGAATTGGCAAAAGTTGTTATTCAAATTCTGGGCTAGCCTGAGAAGAATCCAAGGAAATAATTTTCCAACTGGCAATTATAGGCTCACCTGCTTAATTTCAACTTGATCAACTGAAGTTTGTACATAAATTGCAAGATTTGGATCACTGAGAAACAAGAAAGATGTGGAAACCAATACAATCATGACAGTTTAAGAATCAAGTACACACAAATACAAAGGCATCACATATCCTATCAATTATTTTTTGTGCTTAGTGCATTAGATTAAATCTCAATTTTCCATTGCACTTACTATCTATGATAAATATTGATAGACCAAGAAAAAAAGTTCAAACCATAAACATAGAAGTCTAATGTTAACTAGCCTCCCATAATACAGACTAAAGCTCACATCACCATAATGGTAGAATCAAAATTCAAAGGGCACTCAAAAAACTACTTTGTAGGTGTTTGTATTGGCGACAAAAATAACTAAATTGATAGAATTTACAAGACATGTGTTGCAAGACATGTTTAAATGGGTATTCTCATATCTCCCTGGTCTTGAGAATTGAAAGAAGTAATCTCTCCACTCTTAAAATACCACATGAAAGGGGCAAATATTTCTTACATTTGTATTCACCTACCATAATGCAAGGACAAGCAAAGGGTGTCTAAATAGTAACATTAGCTAAAAATCTAATTATGTCAGTAATATCTACGAATTTGGTTGTAGTCCAGGGGTGGACACTTTGCAAAATCTTTCAATTATGACTAAATGTTAACTTTTTGGTGCTTTTTACTACAAAACCTTTCATCTACATTGGCAATTTGTAGGACACGGTGTTCCGGATAGCTTTTTTAGGTAGAAGGTAATAGGTTAGGTTTGAATCAAAATTCTCAAAGACATCATGGCACTTTTTGGACCCACAATTTAATGGGGAACAATGTTTACTTTTATTATATCACATAAGTTTAGGCCCAAGGAAAAAGTTAAATACCTAAAAACCAATTAATTACAACATTTTGTGATAAACTATTTCACCATATTTAGAGATCATTTAGTTACTCTATGAATTCAAATTGAATAACAATTCATTCAGCAACAGCTGAGTTATTTGACTTTGAATGGTCCAATTTTGAGTCCAAAAGGCCAAAAACGCTACAGTTATATGAAAAAAACAAAATCCCAAAGATTTCATATAGCTTTTCAATATCGCAAAAAAATAAATGAATTTTTTCGAGTTTTGGAGCTCATGTCAAAATAGCCCAGATAATATAAAATATCACTTAAAAACGCAGTTAAACAAGATTTTTGGAAAGCATATTTCATAACTATTTAGAGTACGCTATGATGTGTGTTCTGCCGAAATCATAAATAAATATGTCTAACAGATTCATATTCAAATTTACGATTTCTAGAAGAACCATGTTCAAAATGGACTAAAACCGAAACTTGAAACTTTAACCGATTTTTTCAAAACTTCTATTACCCAACTTTGAGTGTTACTACAAAAGATTTTGCATCGCAAAATGCATTTTAAGTGCCATTTAAGTGATATTTTTTTAAAATTTTGCGCTTTTTTGACATAAGCTCCAAAACTCGAAAAATTTCAATTATTTTTGCGATCCCCTACAAAAAAAATATGATTCTTTTGAGAAAGAAATATTTGATCTCAAAATACTATCATATATGAGGCAAGCAGTCGTAGTGTAACAGTCGAGCATTTGCCAACTATTGGCAACATCCCTGGTTCGAATCCCGGGCTTACCGAGTCCTAGTGGCCTGTGGTATTAATTTACATGCAGTAGATTGTCCGAATCCGAATGAATCCAAATCCGAATATTCTTGCGTCAATCCAAACAAATCCGAATTCGATCGTGTTCGGATCCAATGGAATCCAAAAAAGTGGATCTTATGCACAGCTCTACTATGCACGTAGATTTTCAAGCTATGTAACGTCCATACGCCGTCAGGCTGTTGGCTTGAAATCCCCAAGGTGCATTTTTCCGCAAGTTTACTTTTTAGATAGTGCAGACAGTATTGATTCTTGTTTTATGATTTCTTTTTGTGTATCAATATCTTTTCCTTGGGTGTCAACCTTTTGTGCCGCTTTTCTGACAGTGCACTTTTCTTAAGATAGTAATCTAGATCAAACATCGTTTTGGTTTTGATTAAAGTAAAGAAATCGTCTGGTCAATTCTCAAATAAATGTGTTTTTTTACTTGAAATTTATTTTCAGATCAAGCCTAAATCTCAATCGTTATTGAATTGTTCAATGGACCTTTGACCAGAAAACGGTCACGCAAGTGCTTGTGTCGATTGAGCGCTTTTTATTTTTGTGAATTTATGACCGAACCTATTCTTACTGACTCTTTTCTTCTACAATCTTAGGGACTTTATTTGATATCCGTCCCAAGTAAAACGGTTCTTGGCTGGAAAAACCTGGCAAAGACGAAAATCGTTACGAAGTTGTTTGGATCTCATTAAGGAGGACAATAATAAATCTAGGAAGTCACACATGTTTTTTGTTAATGAAAAAGGTCAAGGAACACTATTTCATTGTACTCTAACACATGTTCACATGTTTTAGGGCTAAGATCAAGTATAAAAGACCTGTTCTCCATTCCCGAAATACAATGTAAACAGTCACCATCAGAATGAAGACCCTTGTCCACTTCTTCCTCTTTTTGACTTTTTTTGCTATTTCGGTGGAATCTCGCAACTTAGAAACAACAGGTAAGTCAATACTCGACCAATTTATGTCGCATAACTTGTTGAAAAATCATGATTTTATTATAGTTTGCCGAAAAGACGGTATCTTGTGCGACAACCACCATGATGGACCCATAACGACTTCTTTACCGGCAAACGCCTTGCTCACTTGCTACAATAAATATAATGAAGAGAATGTCTCTTGCAAACGGAATGACATGTTTCCCTACGGTTGGATTTGCTATTGTTTTGCCGAATGTACCAGGTTCAAAAGAGGAGCGTTTGCTTCCTTTACAAGTGACGACAAAGTTTGTGATCTAATGGATACGATGTAACAAGATGCTGTTAAAATGATTTCCATTTGACACAGATCTGATGTTCCAAGTAACTTTGAGCATTAAAAGAGATATGTTAGCATGCATTTTTGTGATCTTTTCATTATGGGGCCTTTGCAAAGTTGCAAATTTGTATTCGGAAAAGAAGCAAAAAGAAATTGTAATTTCAAAAATAAGGAATTCCCCAAGGTTCCATTTTAGGGCCCTTTCTTTCATGGTTTTCTTAGTACCACTCTAAACCTTTGGGACAAACACCAACCAATAAAATCGTCATACGCTAATGCAGGGATAACCTACATAACAGTATAAATACTGGATACGAACTCGCGGAATTTCCTGGCACGCAACTGTGGCGCCTCGTGATGATGATTCGATTTGCTCGCTATTAGTTTTCTTGCTCGATTTAAATATTTTGTTGCGCATTCTTTTTCTGGAAATAAAGCTAGCAAAAACCTCTACATTGGTGACCCATAACGTTTGCTCAACCAACTCGTCAATTGGTTTTTCATCATGGACACCCATAAGAATTCTGTGGATCAATCCACTGATATACCCGTTGTGGCTGCTGCAACAGTTAAACTTCCTGTCTTTTGGACAGAACAACCAATGGTATGGTTCGCACAGGCGGAATCACAATTTGCTGTGAAAGGTATTTCAACCGATGAAACAAAATACCATTATGTTGTGGCTTCCCTTGATCAATCAATGGCCATTAGAATTGTGGATCTACTTACTTCACCATCTCCAAAAGGGACTCGTTACTCGACGCTCAAGGAACGCTTGATTTCTACCTTTACATTATCTTCGTACCAGAGAGCAAGAAGGCTGATACAAGTTTCTCCGTTAGGAGATAGAACCCCTTCCGAACTGATGGATGGAATGCTGGGAATGTTAGGAGATCATGAGGCGTGTTTTTTATTCAAAACCCTGTTCATGGACCAACTTCCAGAAGATATTCGAACACATTTATTTCTTATGTTGGACGAATCCTCTCCTCGATCTTTGGCATTGGCGGCAGACAAATTGATGACAACTCGTCAAGCCAACATCAATCTCGTCTCCAGCAAACCAAGAACTTCGATTTGTCAAGATACTCCTGATCGTCTGTGTCGCTTTCACAAGAAATGGTTAAAAAACACTTGCGTCTCTACCTTATTGTTTGTGTTAATATAAAATATGGACACATATGACAACCGAGTAAAACATCTTAATTACCTCCGAATTACTACAATATGATTTACGATGTTCCAAGAACTCGCCGTCTCTTATTGGACAACAACAATGAACACAATCAAACAACACAGTTTTAATTCTTTGATGGACACCAAATGATTGCTTATTAAATCCTTGTTCCCTTTTGTTTTGTAGGTTATGTAAATAAAACGACATTAATACCAATTACAGTGCATTTCTTTGTTAAATCTAGCCCATCAAGCAGGAAAATTAACATGGACGTGGTAATGTGCCCTTGCTTGATCCCTCTCCATGTAAAACGTCCTCCTTGCATTAGCAAAGGACCTTAATGATTACTTCAAAAGTCAAAAAATGACATTCCAATTATAGTGCATTTCTTAACTAACATCCCGGCTATCATGCAAGAAAATTAACACGGACGTGGTAACGGGCCCTCCACGGGCCCTCGCTCGATCCCACTCCATGTAATCATGTAATCCCGTCCTCCTTGGCTGATGCAAGAAAATCGTAAGACATGGAAGCCTCCGCTCAGGCGTTCAGCTGTGGATTTTTTATAAATCGAATACCATTCAAGTAAGCGATTTTGCTTCGATAAGATTGATAAGACAGGCATTTCAGGATGTCGTTTGCTGAATTTCAGCATGATATGTTCCCCCTTTCATGAATAACAAGGTTTCGAAATTTGCTACACTGGCAATACATACGCGCGGAAACGAGAGAAAAATTGACCCTAGGTGCAATTAGGTGCAAATGTTCGGTCGGAAGAGCGCGCTATGCTCTACGCTTCAAATTACTCTAAATGCAACTAGTTTCAGTCGATCAAGTTGAAATTGAGCATGTGAGCTTTATATTACCAGCTGGACAACTGGTTTAATTAGATTTTTCTCTGTCTAACACAGAATTCGAAAGATTGATTTTGCCAGTAGCCGAGGCATCCAGGTATTTAGTGATCCTTGGCTGATGATACCAATCTAGTTTGTGGGAGGAAGAAATGACCAAAGTTGAAACATTCTGATTTAAGACAAATGTTAAAAATGTAGCTTCGGGTGCTGAGAATATCATTGAATCTAATGGAATGACATTTCTTTCAACGACTTTTGAGATGATGAAATTGCAGAACACCACTCAAAATTGAAGTGCGACATTAATCAATAAGGATTTAGGAGTAGTCATCCAAGATCATGGAAAGTTTGATGATCGTATCCGGTTAAAAATGGGGAAGGCATATTTCAAACGTGCAGTTGGATCCATTGCACTTTCAAGTCAGAGATAGTAGCTTAGATTATATACCTTGTGACAACTTGAGTTGTTACAGGGTATATAAACTCAGCAAGTATAAGATTAGGAGGTGCAGTTTCAAGCAAAAAAGACTTTATGCCCAAAAGCATGTTTATTTGTTATTTGCTAGCTTTTTAAGTTTTTTGCCAGTTTTCATTTTATTTGCCATTTTTGGCAAATAAAAGCGAAATATTTCAATTTTACCATATCAATGTCAAAAATTGTTTTTTTTGGGGCACATACAGTAAATGCAAAAGTTGCCTTGTGAGGGCAAATAAATGCAAAAAATGTCTTTTTGGGCAAAAAATAAGAAAATACATTTTTGCCCAAGCAAATTGCAACAAGCACGGAAATCATGGAGTGCGAGACTAGCAATGAGAATTATGATTTCCGGCAGAAACAAACCATTTGCATTCTTCTGCAAATGAGACCTGGCTTGCATTGAGAAGAGCACGTATTTCAAATTTCAGCCCAATCGAATGCCGGAGTGAAAAGTTATGCTTTCTCAAACGTATGTACTGGTAAAATGTTATGTTATGGTAAAACGATTCCCATAAAAGGGCTAGTTCATTCATTCTCGGTAGGATTTGGACTGAGCTTTGATGGAACATAACTTTTGTCTACGACGTTCGATTGAGCTGAAAATTGAAATACGTATTTTTTTCAACATAGGCAAGGTCTCATTTGCAGAAGGCAGGGTGGGCATTTGATTTTTGGACATTTTGTCCACCCCTGTCCAAAAGGTGTCCAAAAGTGTCCAAAAATAAGGCTGTCCAAAAATAGGAGTGTCCAAAAGTGTCCAAAAATAGTAATTCGAAAAATGATGGTTAAAAACATTTTTAGAATAACATTCTACAAACTTTCTCTCCAAAAGAAACGTCACTTGACGAAATCTAAGCAAGAATAAGTCAATTCAGCATAAGAAACTTACACTTAATACATTAAATGAGCCAATAACTTGAAAGCCAAACTGGACATTTGAACTTGCCACTCTTTTCATTTGACCACCGAGCATCGTCCAAAATGTGGGAAAGAATGATCGACTGAAGGAATGAACGAACAAACGAATGTGAGACTGAGACTACTAATAACACGCTCACACCACACTTCATGTTAAACATAGTATGCGAGTACATTTTAAAGCTAATTGTGTCTTGATTTGTGACAAGAGAAGGTTACTTTGTATTTTGATTTATATTCCAAAGTTTATCATTGTTGCAAGTGTTTCCCATCCAAGAGGCAAGAAGTCTTTTGACTTGACTGTCCAAAAAATGTTAACTATAATAAAGTACACTCAAACTGATATCAGATTGCAATGTGGGTATTATAATGCTTTTGCCAAAGAATGAAAGCAGTGTTGTTTTACTATTATAAAAGACAAGACTCTTGTTGCAAGATGAGGAAATAAAATGTAAATCTTGAAACATTTTGAGCAGTTACACACATTTTACCATATTGTAAAAACAAAAAAAAATATTTTTTTAACAAGTTATCATGGCAAAGTTTATTTCTCCAAGTAATGTTCCCATTAATAGAACTATTTTTGTTTAAGTACACAACCATGCATTCTTTAGAATTCAATTACTTATGTAGTGTAACTGGTTTTCCGTCTGATTTGTACAACTTTCTTTTACGTTTGTTGGACTTTTGGACACTTATGGACATCTTTTGGGGATTTTTGGACACCCTCTGGGGATTTTTGGACACCTTCTGGGTATTTTTGGACACCTTCTGGGTATTTTTGGACACCTTCTGGGTATTTTTGGACACCTTCTGGGTATTTTTTGGACACTTTTGGACACTTTTGGACACTTTTGGACACTTTTGGACACTTTTGGACACTTTTGGACACTTTTGGACACTTTTGGACACTAGGGTGTCCAAAATGCTCTCGATGTCGAAAAATGCCCACCCTGGCAGAAGGGCGTAATTGAATTGTTCCTACTGGATATCATTATTCTCATTGCTAGCCCCCCACTCCATGATTCCATTGCTTCTTGCACAGACCTGTTCAATTATCTTGTCTAAATCAAAGATAAAAGATAGTTTATCTTTTATCTTCATCTAGATACTTCTTTCGGGAAAGTATCTTTAAGTATCTTTTTCTAGATATTTTTTTCGGCAAACTATCTTGAAATATCTTTATCTAGATACTTTTTTGGAAAACTATCTTACACTATCTATATCTAGATAATGTGTTCTCTCAATCTTCTATGTTAAAGCATCCATTATGCATTGTTTACTATGCATTATGCATTTTCCCAAAAAGTATCTAGATAAGATACTTCTAGATACTTTTCTTCTAAATGCATAATGTCAAATTATTTGTGCATTATGCACATTGAAAGTGGATGCATAATGTATGTTGAAACTTGAGAGTGGACACATTATGCACATTAAGTGAGGAATCTGAGGATGCATTCATTATCCACTTTGAGGAAGGGTGTATTATGCATCCACTCTCAATGTGCATAAGGCACAAATAATTTGACATTATGCATTTTGAAGAAAAGTATCTAGAAGTATCTTTTATAGATACGTTTTCTGAAAAGGATCTTGTAGTATCTTATCTAGATAGTTTTTTCGGTAAGCTATCTTGAAAAAAAAAGTATCTAGATAAAGATTATCTAGATACTTTTTTCCCGAAAAGTATCTTTAAGTACCTTTATCTAGATACTTTTTTCGGGAAAGTATCTTGGAGTATCTTTATCTAGATATTTTTTTCTGCAAACTATCTTGAAATATCTTTACCTAGATACATTTTTGAGCAGTATCTTAAATTATCTTTATCTAGATGCCTTGCGGAAAATACTATATTATCTAGATACTTTTTCAAAGTATCTTGAACAAGTCTGTTCTTGAATGAAGCCACGAGAAAGAAATATTTCCATCAAGAATAGTTGACACCTTTGACAGTGCCATTAAAAACCACGTCCTATCAACCACGTCTAAATCTGAACACAAGTAACACTAAGATCAATTGGTTCAAACCGACATTTTGCAAGCCCAAATGCTTTCCATTTGATTGTTTCTGAAATTTTCTGTTGAGTTGCTGGACCCACTTTGGCAAATTCAAATTATTTAAAAGTTTTGTGTGTATTCATTGAATCTATGTCCGTGGAAACGATCGCTATTTTACATTTGGATACCTCTACTTACATCTGGTTGATAAAATTCTCAGTTTATTCGTTAGAAAATGAGATATATTAAATCATGCATTGCAAGGAATAAGCAGTAAACACCATTTCATTTCTCTTTATGGGACACATTCTACTGTATATATTGATATAATTCTATGGAATCAGCTGAACAAATATGCTTCTTTTAACTATTTTTTGAGTCACTTTTAAGTCCTATTTTGCACTACTTCAAGGCTTACCAACTTATGGGTTTCTTATTCAATCACATGAAAATGAATTTTGCGTATTATTGACCCAATCCAAGCCAAGGCTCCCTGGCGTGAAATATCAATCGCTTCTGCAAAACTAAACTCTTTCCATAAATGTCTTGGCCCGGCGTTTGATAGAGCTGAAGAAGTAATTGTTAAGTTTCAGAGACATTTGAGACCAGTTTTTGAATGAGAAGACAATCCTGCATATGTCATCGAGTTTAGTTAGTTAGGTCACGGGCCAAAAGTTGATGTAATATTAAACAAAATTTGCTTAAAACCTTTTTTTAGTTTTTCTTCTCACCTATTCCAAAGGTAGTCTCATGATTGTCTGTACCTGAAATTTGGACCGAAATCTTTTGAGCCCAAATACGAGTTAACAAAAGTCTCATTGTGTCATTCGAGAATTGTGTTCGAAAATAGCCATTGAATATTGAACTGAAAAATAGATTTCTCCATCATTGTCGACCTAAAAAGTGCCTAACAATTAAATTATCTAAAATATTTTTTATAAATGTGTTTTAAGCATATTTTCAGTGACATTAAAGGTCATATGTTTTGTGTTTGGAGATGCATGCTTGAAGCATACTTCATCAATTTACTTCCGCTCGTTTTGAGTCTCTTTAACGTTTTCAGGCTTTTAAAACAACGCCATATTAGTGACACCTTTGTTGTAATGGATTTTTAACCCAAATTTTCATTAGAAATGCTTTTGAACGCTTAAAATACCCTTGAAGTCAATAATGGAAGCATGCTTGCAGCGTGCTTTGGTACAAACAAAACATATGAGCTTTTATCACTTTTTGGCCTTTGACCTTATTACTATAACTTGCTTAGTCGGCATTGTCTCTTCACCTCAAAACAGGTCTCAAATAGAGCACTATAAAAAAGAGTACGGTCATAAAGGGCGCCATCTAGTGGACTATATTCGGCAACAACTCGTAGTTGTTATAATGTAATGTTATAATGTTAAAGTAGTCTTCAGGAACCTTTTGGTTATAAAGAAGACATATAAGGATTTTGGTTGAACAATGATATAAGAAAATTTGGCATTGAATTCATTCTTTAAATGAATTAATTGTTGGACATTCTTTTGCCACTTGTGGAAGATCATTCCAAAGCCTCGCTGTTCTAGATTTGAAGAAATGTTTGTCCAATTCCAGGTTGGAGTGTAGAATTGAGAGATTATATTATTAGTTCCCAAGATATACGTATTTTTGAAGATTGCAACGGTCATTCATCAGTTTTGGACACACTGAAGTGCCTAAAATGTTGATGGCATAGATCTTGCCTGAATTACCTTTTCAGTAGTCAGATTTCTATGCCAATTTGAAAGGGATTTACCAATAATTTCAACTAAAAACCACCACAGGTCCATTAACAATACTCAGTCAACATTTGAGGCACTTTAGTTTGTCCAAACTGATGAATGGCCGTCGTTGGCCGATTTTGCATCGGCCCTGATGTATTGATAGCGGTATGATTTAAAACGCTCACTTAAACAGCCTATGTGCGCGTTCCGCTGAATTGCCATCTTATCATATATTTAAGGCTTTTAAGAACCAGTTGCATTAAAACTGATAGATCCATTTTGTTTATTTTCTTTGTACTTTTATGGAACATTCATCATGCAACTAAGACACTGGTACACAGTTGAGAGATGGTCCATGCTGACTGACAGTATTATATTGTACACATACGTGTAAGGTGAGATTTGACATTTTATTTCCTCAAATACTAATACTGAATTGCCTTGTGAAGGGTATGGGGAATATGTTGTGTAGACATTTTGTGCTAAGGAATTTCAAAATTGAGGCCAAAAAAAATAAAGTTCAAATACAATTTATAGGAGGACAATACATACTTCAATATAGTTCAAGGCGTTCAAAACGTCCTCTTTTGAAAGATATCTTTTTCAAAAACACGTAAATCCAAAAGCAGAAAATGTCAAGGGATTCTCCTCACTTAGGAGAAAACTTTAAAGAAATGTAATACCCTCTCACATGAAACTTGGGGGTAAATATTTTTGCGTTTTGGTCCCATTTCATACATCACCCATAAATTTCATGGAGTACAATAATCGGTTGATAGCAAATGGGTGAGGATTTTGGGTGCAATCAGGCCTCCAGGACCTTGAAAAAAAAAGATTTTCATCAAGTAATTGCTTGTAACAGCACATGAAAAAAAACTCCTTTCATATTTTTGAATTTATCATTTGCGAGTTTGATTCGTCTTTTTGATTTGATTTGATTTCTATTGTAAAAAAAGCAACCAAAACCAAAGTTTTGAGAAAAGTATCAGTTTCTTCATCAAAATGATTTTTAAACATTAAGAAGACCCCATTGCTCAATTTGGTACAATACCAAATATTCAACCACCATTTGGTGTACATTTTCCAATCTTTCAAATCACTTGCAACACCCCCTAAAAGGCAAATTTTAAAATCAAATGGTTAAACAACCGACTTTCAATGGCCAGTAATTATTTGATAATTTAATATTTTCCACACATTCAAGTAGAAGCTTTTGACTCATTATGAAGTTAAAATCAAAAGCTGTTCATTCCTATCCCAATCTTTGCCAAATTAAAAGCACAATTAGTGATTCAGCTTTAAATTATGACTTGTTTACCCCGCGAGATGTCCTTTTGATCACTTGAGAGTGCGACGACTTTACTTCCATTGAATAGATTTTATTGATTTGATTAGTTTAAAATAAAATGAAATGAACGTGTTCAAATCACTGTTACAAACATTTTGGAGAAACTAAAACAAAATAGAAATTGTTCATTCATGCTACTTTCTCTAAACAAAATCGTTCCTCTATTTGGCTTTTTTCGAAAATCTCCATCAAAGAACGCTCGCTTGAACGCACGCACGCGGATTAGAATACAGGGTTCCTTTCAAAGTGGCTTTTCTTTTGTTTTTTGCCTAGGATTTCAGGTGGCTCCCTACGAGAAGTACATTTTGCTTACTCTCGACTGAAGCGAGCAACGCCCCCTATAATAACAACAGATTCTTGAACTATTTTAGAGGGATTGAAGTATTTGAGCAATGGCATATCATAAGTTGAAGCAAAATAGAGTATTGTAGTGGGGGATCTTATAGGATTTGGGAGACATGTAGTGCATGGATTTCTTGATATCACTTATCAATAGGTGGTTGGCATTTCAATGGGTTTTTCAGTGTTGTCATTGTGGCTGTAAAACAAGCCCCAAACATAAAAGTAGCCCCAATAAAAGAAGTTGAATATGAAGAAAAGCAAAGGTGTGAAGTATAGAAAGAATCGATCCACAGAAGAGTATCGGTCATGCCAAGTGGAATAGTGCTTGTCAAGGACGGATTGGCGCCTTCTCCGTCTGAAGCTGTCCTTGCTGCGAATATGTGGACGATGTGGAATGATGTTATTAGGGATGTTGGAGGGGATTGCTGCATGTGGATTTGACATGGTAGGCGAAAAGTGAGCGTGGGGCTGAAATAGAGGAGGAAAAGAGTGCCCAAAGAGCTCATTTGCAATTCAGAATTTATCTCACAAGCTCTGACTAATCCCCCTCTGAGCTCTGGCATAATAGGACCCACTTTTTATGCTACTTTTGCAATTTGCCAAAGTGAAATGTTTCAAGACTAACAATACATTGTCAATTTACCTGTTGAAAAACAAAATTTACTGGACTGCGTGCCGGTCTAACTGCTTGTGTGGTCCCCTGAAGGATGATAGGTTGAGTGAGAGTTGTTGTTGAAATCAACTGCTGTTGTTCCGCTTCCTCTCCATTGACATCACTGGCAACAACAGTTGTGTTTGCCCCATTTGCGTTGGGAGACTTGTCGTGAAATGGGTTGGATGAAGACATGCCCATAATGTTATTGGAGTTGGTTGTTGGATTCAGAATGCTTGTTGTTGTAGCTGGAAGCTGTTGCTGGGGGCTAGTAGAATGCTGAATCAAATGGACATGTCCACCACTGGTTGGTAAAATCTGGCTCACAATACCACCATTGGCATCATATTTAAATATGGAATGATCTGTAAAATAAATACATTTATTCCTATTTTCTAACTTATTGGGTGAAATACGAAAATTTCCAATCCATGGGAATAAAGCGGCCCCCCTTTTGCATTCACGATAGAAGACTCACTGAATTGGGTCTCATAAAATGATGAGCTCTTTGACATGACCTCACCCACGCGGTTTGGATCCAAATTGGAGGCCTCCTCATTGTTGGGAGGCCTTGGAAACGATGCCATTTGATGATATTCATGGGCAGGATTTGAAGCCGATAACGATTGGCCTCGAGCAAGAGCTGCTTGCGCCACACCATACTTACACCGCTTCTGTTTCTTGAACAGAATTACAGCATACTCAATCAGGGTACCTGCAGAGGAAGAAATATGACGAAAATGACATGGAACCATTCCGGATAGATCCTTTGTGAACAAGGAAGTCTAGCTGCCAAACACAGGGATATTTGGCAACTTTGTTCCAAAGGAAACGACAACTCAATACGCTTCCCAACAATAATGCCCTGCACAGCCCTTCCGTTTGGGACTAAGCGTAGTATGGTCCTTGTTCCATCTGGGCATCAAGAGGGCAAAGGGACCACACAATTTCTCTACTAGAGTGACGAGAAACACCCGTTCGCTCAACATGGGCTGATAAATGGACTTTGATAATGATCCAGACAGATGCCTTCCCATGCTCCCTTGTCAAATGGCTTGGTATTATATCCATTTTCCAGGAAGCAGCGAGACGTCTCTATCAGACAAACTCTCGAATTCAAGGTCGAAGGTTCAGTTTCAAGAGGGGGAAAACAAAGGCAATTCTACCTATTATTTATGACTTTCTTGACTCGTGACAGAAGGAAGACTTAGATATCAGGTTCCAGGAAACTTGGGGATCATAAAATGTATTGCTGTTCCGAAGAAGGGAATCAAGTTCCCTTTCCAGACAACGAGTCTTCAGTGGTCCACTGAGTGGTTCATTTGCATGAAGACTATAAAGATCGGCAAGAGCTGCAGGGAATACCAATAATAAGGAGCTGGTTTCTTCCTTTTCCTAGTTGATCCTCCCTCTGGAACCAAAGGGGACAAACTATCGCCTCGAAACTTGCCCAAGTGTCAACTTAATCCCTTTCCTTTCACAGACTGAAATTGGTTATGATTTCGCCATTCAAGATTGGGTACAAAAGACTTTCAGAGTCTCCGCAGTATAATCTCTTTTCATTGAATAGCTAAGTTTTTGGACTAAACCTTGAATCCAATAGACGCTAATTGAGGTAAAGCCAGTTTAAGAATGTTTGGTAGTATGTTAGCTTTATGTTAATCATCATAAAAACGCATCAAGTCTGTTCCTAATACCTGGTTCACAGGAAACAAACACTAAGTGTTCATAAATTTCTTCACAACAAAAGCATCATCTCCAAGTTTTTTATGTATCATTAAATGTCATTGACATGCTGGTGTTAAATTCACAATTATAATTTCATAAAAAAAGTTTTCCTTTTAAAATTTCATTCATGCCCTTCTTGCTTTGACTTTCTTCAAATAATTTTACCAAAAATTAAGCTCAATTGATTTTTTGCTCTTGCTAAAAAAACTCCTTTGCTTCATAACAGCCAAAAAGAAAGAACAGCCTTGTTTTTCTTTGTTTTGCTCAATTTATTGGTGGGAAACTCTCTAATGTCACACTAAAATAAGTCTCAATTATTTTTTTCGACTTTTGAGGAGTTCATTTTAGCTTTTATGTTTTTTGACTTCACAGCTATAAGCATAAGTATTTTGTTACGATATTTTTTGACCATACTCAAAACGTCTTAACAAAGTCTCAATTTCCACTTGGTATGTTTTCTACAAAATGCGCAAATCTGCATCACAACCGAAAGTTGCATTTCTGCCTATTTTAATCTTATGTTTAAAGTAGTTGGAACATGCATTTCAGTCATTGCAACTAACCTCATATGCTCATCTTTCATAGTGGAAAGCACTTTGCGGATTGTGAATGCGTCAATTATAATTATGGAAATGGGATTAAAAGCTTGATCAGAAACCAGCGACCTTTTTTTTATTCAAGGTGTGTGAGGCCTTTTTCTAGCACCCAGACTTTGTAAGCTTTGCCGACAAGCCCTAAAATGCTTATTTCCCTTCTTTATTAGGCTTCAACATGAGCCTCATGTGTCTCATAAAAGTGTGTTCCCATAAAGACTTGTCTAGCATGGAACCCCGTTACTAAAAGTCTCCTTTTAAAAACCCACGTGAGATCCTTGATAATCCTTTTTTCTTCGGCATAGTTCTTACCAAAAACAAATAGGATGCATGCCAACATCCATATTTCAATGGCTGTCAAACCCTCTGCTTTGGGCGAGTTCGTGGTAATGTTATTGAAGATGTTGATGAGCACCAGAAATAGTGTGATTAAAAGGGCCATTCGTCCTGAAAAATCAATTTCAAAAAGGTCGATTTTTTCTACTATCAAAATCCCGTGCATACCTGGGACAATATCCGGTGGAATAAGGAACGAGATCCACGAGACCACGACAAAAAGTCCTGAAGGGAGGTAGTAGGTGATAATGTAGGACATCACGTGACGACGCAAGTTCTGGAATTCAAGAGTTTAACCGGATATTACACATTGGGTCAATATTTGCTGGGTGAAACGTGAGAAGATACAACAAGTAGGTACATCCTGAGAACAATCTAAAAGCAGACATTCTGGACGTTCGATTCGTCAATGCAGACACTTGACGGATCCTTGAGGAGGACTTCCGACAGCCAACTTGATAAACACGACATGCTTGAATGACCCTACTACTACTTTGCCCTTTTCTAAACGCATTTCCAAAGAGATCTTAGAATTGCCGAGATCGAGGGGCATTCATGAAACGATGTTGAACTAAATTTAAGCTTTGTGTTGGCTTTGAAGAATTTTTTAGGTGTATTCCTTGTCATTTTTAGTTGTTCTTTTTACTCTCTTTTTCGTTTCATATTTACTTATCAAATGACCCATGCTCTTTATGCTCCTAGGGAGTGCTTGAGATCGCCCAAACAACAATATAATTAGTAGAGCCCGAAAATAAATATTTTAATAAATGAAATATTTTAAAATATTTCCCCACGTTTCCTCGATTTTTAAAATATGTTGGTTGTTTCAAGGAAAAAATAAATATTTCCTCGAATCTTGTAGTCAAAAAAAATATTTCGGACAAAATTGAGGAAAAGAAATGAATGACCAATGCTCAATAGAGCCTTTTCAAAATGAACTCAAAATACAAAATCTCTACAAAATGGCATTTGTACCAAGATTAAACATTCACAACAATAAGTACACACAATCAAATACTAAAAAACTGCACCATCTATTGGGGCAAATTGAAAGTTGTATTGTTTAAATCAATATCATGTCAAGTTTGCCCCTAAAAACGGCCAAATCCATCAACTTCAACAAAAAACAAATTTGGAAAATCGGTGCACATAGACAGATATTCCAAAAATGGCCTTATCAAAAAAAATGTTTCTTAAATATCCGGCTTTTTCCAGGCTTTTGAAAAAATATCGGATATTTTGTCACTTTTTTGCAAATATTTCGGGCCCTAATAATTAGGTATAAAATGGCAATGTGTAATTTTAATTAAAAAATATTTGTATGAATAAAAGTTTGTCTTTTTCTTTTCTTTGCGCCTTTTTAAATGTTCAAATTGATGAAAAAGAATACAGTCAAAGTTGGAAATAAAGACAGTGTAAGAAATATTGAAAAGGGAAAAACAAACAAATTTTTGATTGATGAAAGAAGTGGTGTAATATCTTTTTGTTTACTATAAAAAACTGTGCACTTTTTGCACTTTCAGGTGAAACAAACTCTAAAAGAATCTTAAAAATGGAATGATTTGGCCTCATCGGTATTATGAATTTTGGTTTAATTCTCAAGTAAAATGCTCTTTTTGTTTAGATTTTGTTTCCATTTTGAACATGTTTCTCCAAAACCTTTTTCCTAATTAAATGTCTACACTCCAAAAAATGGAGGCCTGATGTGACCATAACAGTTAATTTGAGCTTTAAATTTATTCTGGAAGAATTGTCATTATGTGATTGAATCCAAAGAGGTTTCTACCGCTCACAATTATTCTTCCGGTCCAATTTGAGCAACAAACATACAAAAGACCACTCTACTCATCTCTATGAATGAGCGATACCAAATGAGCCAAGGGGTATTATCATCAAGCCTTTGTTGTTCAGAGAGACGTGGGTCTTTTGTGAATGCATTCCTTGCATGTTGGCCCTCTCCAAGTTCCTTTAAAACTCCCCTCCCTGACCTAAGTGTCGTAATAAACTGGATAAAACTCAACTCACCATTTGAAATCCAGCCAAGGAATAGTTCCCAAGGGCGCCAGCGAGGAAGATCTTGTCCCGAGGCTTCAAGTTGAGGATCTCGATGCTGTAATCCAATATGATGGACTGTTTCTGGATAAAAGTCAGGTGGGAGATGTTGAAGAGCATCTTCGTCATGTCATAAGAGTAGCTTCCCACCTAAAAAAGATGCAAACGGGGATGTTTGAGCAAAAAAAAGAGGACTAGAACAGTGAAGCCGCTTTCGACACCCATTAGTGTAATTGTGCCATACCACAGATGGTATTCGATATAATTGAGATGGTTCTTTCCTTTCATGTCTGCCAAGTGACAAGTTTGTCTATTGGTTGACGTTGCCAAACGCTCAGATGCGAGAAACAACTTCAAAGAACACGCCTTCATAGAAGGAAACGAGCATCTTCAAGGATACAAGGTTTCACTGGAGTCTCTTCAGTTAAAGTGCTCTTACACGACACGTTTTATATCGCAGTTTGAGACTAATTTGGACATCAGAGGTGGACAATCTCGCAACCTCTTACGGAAACCTCCTTGCTAGCCAATGGAAAAATTGTATCTGTGACTTCAAAGTGCGTCTTGATCTGTGATATATAACGTGTTGTGTAACCTAACCTTTAGAATTAGCCTGACCTAGAGGGCTAACAGAGAAATGTCAATCCAGTTCAGCCAGGGGAGATTTGTTTTGAACACATTTCAGTAGTCTGGTAGCAAGGGTGCCAAGTGCCTAAATGCATCTTGCGTTGCTCTTGTTTGACAAAAGCAATTGAAGGAGCAATTTTGCTACTGCCTGAAAACGCAAATTCTAGTTTTGAATCACGTAACTTAGCTAGCATGCTCAACGTCAAATCCCATTGCACACACAATGCAAGCTTGGTGACTCTCGAATATTTTCGGAGTGTCATTTCTCTGCTAGCCCTCTAGCCTGACTGAGTTGCAAACGTACAGTGATTAAGTGACTAAAGGCGTTAGTCGAGCTAATTTGGATTAGAAACGGGCCTAAGATCATCCCTTCTTCCAATTTCCATTGCTTTTATGGAGAGATGTATTCATAAGTAAAGGGTAATAACTGGGGACGGGATTTTTAGTTGATGTACACTGGTGTAAAAAGTTAACTTTTAGTTAGCTTTTTGACAAAATAGTTGCATCATGCTGAAATACTCGGGAAAAGGTTAAATGGTTGGTCAAATAGGTGAAAATTGATTTTGTGGTTCATTTTGAGCATCTTCGGGCCCATTTTATACAAGTTTTTTGAAGGAAGTAATGTTTTTAAATAGTCTTTCCCACAGACAATTGCTATTCAAAAAAAAAAAAAAAGAAAATAGCAGGAATTCAGTTTCAAATTTGGAGAAGCTCAAGTCTTTAAAAAAATAAGGATATTTTAAGTTTTTCCCGAAAACTCTATAGATAATGTAAAAAGTTAAGAAAGTCAGAAAGAGTTTAGCAAACTATCCAAGCAAATTGTGTGAAGTTCCAGAAAATGTGCAAACGAATTCAAAAACTGCTTCAAATCACAAAAAATGGTGAAAAATATTCAAAAATTGCAAAACAGTTTGAAATTTGAAATTTGGAAAATTATAATTGATCTCCTCCCCAGTGTTGCTGTTTTTGACGTAAAAACAGCTGGTTGATAAATAACTTATCCTTTAGTTTTTGCCTTTTTATATAAAAATCGTTCAAAAGGTTAAAAAGGTTAACTATTCCTGACCAAATTTGTCCCAAAAAAGTTTCAACTTTGCATACCATGAACATCTGTTCGTTTGAAGGTTATATGGCGGTAACGTTTGGTGTCAGCAATATCTGCTGAAATTCTAAAATCATAGAAGAAAAACGGAAAGTTCCATTGTTTGCGACGGATTTTCAAACACCTTAATTTTTTTTAAACAAAAAATGCACGGAAGAGCATGCTAAACAAATTTACTGATTTTTAAATCAGCAGGAAAGTGGAACTTAAGAGAGGCTCTATTTGATTCAAAAGTCTCGCATATTTCAGCAATCGGTCACATAGATGCTTTTAAATCCATTTTGTGCTCCATTTTCCTGGTGTAAAAATTGACCACAAAGGTTTCAAAGTTTGACAATTAAATGAGCGGTATTTCACATATTTCTCAAACTCAACAGGGGGGACACTTTTTGTCCACTCTTTGTCACCTCACGACTCAAGTCGAAACTCAATTGAAATCATGTGCATGACAACCATTTGTGGTGGCAAAAGTGCATTTAATATTGCATTTCCGCCATGTTTAGAAGTACTTTTCGGATCTGTGGGCTCAAATGAAACAGGTCAAAGAGCATGAAGAACGCGTTTCGAAGGCTTCTTTGATGTCAGATGATGGATGAAAACAGTACACACAAAGGCTAAGGAGAGCCCTTGAGGAGTTCCTATTCATACGATTTAGAAGGCGAACGAGATTCTCATCAAAAAGTGAAAAAACGCTCAGATCGACTTCCGCCTCCCGTTCCAACTTGCTCGACAAAATAAGTTTTCCTACCCTTGAGGCCTGTTCAAACCCTCAAATCTGATTTATATATCGGGATTTAGCCCCTTTTCCTTCATGCTTTTCCCCTATTGAGTACGTTCCACGAACTGCAGTAACATGGGGATGTATATCATCGTCTTGCTGTTAAAAAAACAGAATCTTGCTGCTTCAATGTAATCATTGCAAGAGATCGTGGAATCTATCCCCTTTTCTTCTGACAGCTTTTCATGGAAATGTCAAATCTTTATCCGTATCCCCAATTTCTTGACAGTTTTTGTTCCATCAGAATCCCTCTCTTCTCTTCAGTGCTCAAGACTTGATTATGCAGGGTTGGTCATCAATATCAAGACTGTTTCAAGATTTACGCCAAACACATGACTGGGGGGTGGCCAAGCGTTTTTATTTAAGATACTTTAGAAAATACTATATTCAAATCAACATTTGAAATATGAAATGAAATTTGAACACCCTTTTAGGTTTGTTTGTTTTGGACAACAGAATCATTATTAATGGACATATATACACAAATTTTGCGTCGATATATTAATTGCATTTTGGCCTCAAAAATCATTTTAGGAGTGATTGATCATAATTCTAAAAAGCCATGGAACACAAAAATACAAATATCTAATTTGAAGCTTAGGTTTCAAAATTTAGTTAAAGTGAGTGATCATTTTCAAAAACATAATTTGTCCCAAGTTTACTAACTCCCAATGATATTATGATTTTGCACCACTTTTTCTAAGATTTATTGTACCATTTGACCTGTTTTTAAGCATTGTTATGCAATTTTACATCAATGACTCCTTGAAATTTATCTTACAGAATTCCATTAATGGCCAAGTTATTCGATGAAACACTCATTTCATTGAAATAAGGCGTCATCTCAGCACAATATCAGGACGTAGGCTGTATGTCTACAATTTGTCCAACCAAAGCAATATTTAACTCCTTCTTTGCTTAATTTTCCATTCAAAAAATTTTTCATAGTTTTTTATCTCTTTGATAATTTTGTTTTCACATTGTTTGATTTGTTTATGAAAATACTCTTTGTCACATTGTCAAACAATCAACTGAGTTATTTTCCAGATTTTCACGTTCCACCCTGCAGTTCACTCAATGCTCGGTCCCCGTCCGGGTTTTAAGGAAGGGGAGAAAAATGGGAAAACTCGGAGCAAGTGCCCCGATACATATATTTTACGAGTAGCGGTAATACATCAGAACAGGGACGGCCTGTAAAAAGCAATGCGGCATGTATTTCCTTTGCTCCATAATGTACTATATCATTCAACAATGTTCCCGCCGTCTTGATAACGCTCTGCATTAGCCAAAGGCGATCATTTCTTTGACCTTGTTCCACACAATGAGTGGAGCACTTATCGAGGTCTTACCTTGGACAATGTTCTATTTGTGATGGGGTTCAACACCAAAAGTGCACCTTATTATCAGGGATCTAAAGAGGCTTCAATCAGCTTAGAAAAAGGACCGAGGGATCTACACGGATCTTACATTTCTCTTCAACATGAAATGCACTGAAGATAACGGGGAAGTTTTGACCATTGCTGCATTTTTCCTGTGTGTTACCTGAAATGTGTTCCTCACATTTCTTAGTATTGTATTGAGCGTAAATATAAGTGTTTTAACCGGGCACAACAATGAAATACTTTCCTATTAAAGGTTTCCTTGATTGTTTTAAGCCTTTGGTTGGAACAAGATCATGTTTTTAAATATAAATCCTTTTAAAATCGCTCTTTAGTGCCTTCAAAGGGCTTTCTAAATTGGAAATATATACAAAGGAAAAATTCTTAAAGTTATCTTATAAAAAAAAATTAGATGCGTATTTGATGCGAAATTGATTTTGTTTGTCTTCTTTGATCCAAAAGTGACCATAAATTTCATTCTTTGCGAAATTTCCGGGTGTCGGGTAAAAAACAACCCTATTTTAACTAATGCAGGCCGCTCCTCCGCTAAAAATGCAATAATTGGATTATACTTGCAAATTGAAGAAGTTCGTCAATCATTCAATGGCTCTCAAACTTTGTCTCCCATTTTTGTATGAACTACAAGTTATCGATTTGGCATATCCGACTAAAACAGGAATAAAAAGTAAGTTTTTTCATGGAACGTTTTTCCCCCTTGGGGAAAAATCTTGACTCATGATTATTATATTTCCAGAATGTACGACCTCCCCATCAACTTAATTGAATTCTCACCTATTTTCCTACAACAAAAAATGTTCGTTTTCTTGTCGTTTTCTTGTCGTTTTTCTCTCCAGAAATCCACCAAAATAGTTAAGCTTCTTTTAGAAGAAGCTTTTTGTAGTGAGGAAGTCCTGAGAAATTTCTCTCGGGATTTGTGCATCGCCCAAAACTTTTTTTTACTGTGTCAACTTATATTTCTGAACCTAAAGATAGGCAAAAGGGAGTCAAAAAGGATATAACGGGATAAAATAAGAAATAATGTCCATAATTTCGGTGTTTAGGAAATATTACTTCCATACATCGTAACTTATCTTCATATACCAACAGATGTTTCAGACAAGATCAAGGAAGTTTCGTCGACTGAGGAGCCTTCGATTTGTGACAACCGTTTTGAGACTTTCGAGTCGGAAGCAGGGCAGACTTGGGTTATGTAGATCAAAAATGTGTTTTTGTCTTGCCTTGTTGTGCCTCCTTTTCAAATTTCATTTACTTTTTACCAGGAATGACCAGCTATGAAAACCCGGAAAAGTGCTTTGGGTTAAGCAATGAGCAGAAATAAGGGTCTTCTCTTTTAAAACTTCACTGAAGTGTTTGCCTATTAAAGACAAAATAACAGTTTTTATTAAAATTATTCACACAAAAGCAAATCAGGGAGCTGACTATAGGGAAATGTTGGATTGCCAAACCTAAATGTGGCCCATTCATTGGAAATTTGGTTTCAAGTCAACCCTTTATTTAGGGTATATTCTTGACATTGGATGTACAAGGAAGAACCTGTAAGCGCATCATGATTTGTGGCTAGTTGATGGCACCTTGTCTTTTTGAGACATCATTTTTTATGAATGACCTCCCAAAAGGAGTGTGACGTCATCAAAATTCTTCATTTAGGTGCTGCATACAGTAGTGACGGGATTTCTCAAGCTATCAAGCACTTCAAATTTTCAAGCTGGGCTTGTTTCCATTTCAGCTACCTCAAACCAAACCAAGCACCAATCAGATTCAAGGCACAAAGCTCATAAGACCTGAACAACTTTCAGTTGGTAACAGTGTTGCCAAGCTAATGGCAATCCTTTTTGCCTGATCTTGCCTGAAACAAAAAACTGCAAACATGTTTCAAACTTTGCCAGAGTTTTCTACGATGCCTTCTAAGTGCCTTCTAAGATGCCTTCCTAGATGCCTTCTTCTAAGATGCCTTCCTACATGCCTTCTTCTAAGATGCCTTCCTAGATGCCTTCTTCTAAGATGCCTTCCTAGATGCCTTCTTCTAAGATGCCTTCCTAGATGCCTTCTTCTAAGATGCCTTCCTAGATGCCTTCTTCTAAGATGCCTTCTAAGTGGCTATTTAAAGAATGCTTAGTCAAACTTGAGTGCAAACTTTTTACTCCTCCTTTATTGGTGGCCAAAAAATTGAAGTCTTGGTGGCAAACCTAATATCCAGTGAATCTGCTTGGAACTGCTTGCAAGCTTTCAAGAAGAACTGAAAATTGTTGCTTGACCCAAACTCCTTTTCAAGCTGTACGTTGTTCCCATCGACTGATGGAGTTCAATTTGGTTTTTCATTCTGCTCAATCATTTTTGCTTTATATACTTTATATACACATATTGCTCGATACTTTGTTGTGACTGCCAATTCGCATAAACAATACATTTGTTGCTTCTAAGAAAAATGCGTTCAATCACAGAGAATATCCAAAAAGTGATCCAGTTTTTGAAGACTTCAGACCAGGGGTGCCATCAAGATTAATTTTAAAAAAAATCGCACTATTTTTGCAATGGACCAATGGCATTGATGTCCTAAAAGATTGAACAGATTGAAATCAGATTGAATCCCATCACTATTCCCATCAGTGTTTTCCTCACTTAAAGGAGAAAGAAATAAGCTCATCAGCTGAAAATATGGTAGCTTTAATAAATCAGAGTGCCCTTAAAGTAATTCCAGGACAATAAAAAGACTCTCTTCATGACACACAAATGTGGTATGTTTCCGTAGGTTTTTGTTATTTTTTATCGTTCCTGTATTTTTTTGTCTGGTTGTTGATGTTTATTCGCATTTCTTGAACTTTTTTTAATTTTCCGTGAATGTTATCTTTCCTGTACTTTTCAGGTTTGCGGGCCACATTTTTTTCTTTGGAGTTTTTACGATACCCAAGGAACAAAAATTACCGCTATTAGTTTGAATCTCAAGTTATGGGTTGTTCCAAGTACTGTGTATCAACTTGATACATGAATGCATTTCATTGAACTTAAAGGCTTCAAAACAGAGGGTGTGATAAATATTCTTGTAAAAGAGCATTTTTTTAGTTTGCTGAGTTTTATCAAATTGCGAAACGAATATAATAGTACTTAGATATTGAACTTACATCAAATCAACATATTTCCTGTTCAAAACATGGTCTATCACTGTAATTAGAGATTCTTAAACACTATTAGACCAAAACAACTCCATCCAAAAATGCCTTGATCCTATTGACCTTCAATGGGCTTAATGTGTACAATAAAGGCCTCAGAATGCTTCCAATCAAAGGGTGTTTATCTTTAGAAGTATTTTCCTGGTTCTGGATTGTCCATTAGTACCCAGAGACCTTTGTGTCATTAGCCTAGAGCAGACTTGGATCCATACGTTATTCCTTTCCTACCTTGGAACGAATGGGACAAAACAGACACAGTCACCACTCTCAGAGGCACTCACCTTGATGTCAAGGCTCTTAGGGTAGATTGTGCTCAAGAAATGAATAAATATAGGGCAATATCGTTCTTCAGTTTAAAGAAGACAGTTAAAAAGTGATGGTGGAACAGTGTTTGTATGTTGCCATGGAACCAAATGTTTGAGTTTGGAACCCAAATGGCCGAATAGGAAAGTTGGGGAAACCTCATCCAATCCAAGATGTTGGATTACAAAGCTTGTGTTTCATCTACTTCCCATATTGTTGAGAAGCAACTCCAAGAAAGGGACAGATAACGCGTTCATCCCTTTCTTTTCTCCAGATAATATTGATGAAATTCAGTCGGCCCAAAAGGCCGGAAAGGCTCGGCCGCAAAATGCACATCGACCATTTCCATGGTCAAACTAAGCACATATCTCAGGAAATATCAAGCTTTTATGGATAAACCAAGTTCATTGTCGTGGCGAGATAGCCGTTTCATAGATTGTGTCCAGTGAGAATTCAAAATTGGACACTTTATGGTGACCCTGAGCAACCATGACACTCCAGAAGATGGAATGGTCAAATATATGCACTTTCACATTATTCAAATATGCACTGCTATGACCTTCGAGAAAGTCCGATAAGGAGCTCGCAAATTTACCAGCACTCTTGGGTACACTTAGAAAGGCTTCACTAAAGCTTGAAGGCAAAAAAGAGGACAGTTAGAGTTGTGCTAAAAACACAATGCATGAACTTTAACTTCAAACAAACTATTCATTTAAATGCATGCTCCCTTCAGCAACGGGCGCACCAAACGTTTTGATGACAAAGTTTCAGCAGGTCAAAAAGGAGGAGGTTGCGTTGATTTAAATGTCTCCTCATGCTTTTACACTTAAATTGTAGCAAATACTTGTAAATGGTGATTTTACTAGTAGTAAATATAAAAATCACGAACTGGCAAAAGGCTCAATTTTCCCTCTGATAAGGTAGAACTGAGTTTATCAAGTTGTAATTTCACGATGACGTCCTAAAACTATGGAGGTTGCGCTGACCTCGCGTCTTTCGCATTTGTGCTTAAAACTGGGAGTATTTTCATGCCAAGGTCGCACTGCAAACGATTTAAGTTTCAACAGATGCATGTAATGGCCTTCTCAACTTTATTGAAGGATCACAGACCCTCCATCAAAGGTTGAAAGTATAACACCCATATCAAGACGAAGGCTCAGAAACACATACCCTTTAGCACTGGAACAAGGATCAAGTACAGGGTGAGGACATTGAAACGATACACTTTTATAGAAAGCAGTTGTACTAAAAACTAAAGATTTAAATTTCTCGCCTTTTTTTGGAAGTAGTTCTTTGCTACCTCTTCTGCTCTAAAGTAAAACATCACTTAAAAATACAATAAAATGGCCGCCAATGAAGGGATTCGCCGTCTCATCCTCGAAAAATTGCAGGCGGGGGAAACCACGACCTCGATTTCTAAACAATTAAATTGTACAAGAGCAAAAAGTTATCCAGTTGAAGCTCTTTTTGAAGCCTCTGGCGATGTCAAGGCTCGTCATGGTGGCGGCTGAAGTCGGACCAAACAGACGAAGCCCACCATAGCCGCTGTGCGAGCCAGAATAAAAAGAAATCCTCGTCGCACCACAAGATCCTTGGCCAGGGACTTTAAAACGGACCCCAAAACTATGGGAAATCTCCTTTCAAAGGATTTATGTTGTTTTTCATTTTTAAATCCTTTGAAAAGGATTTCTCATAGTTTTGGGGTCCGTTTTAAAGTCCCTGGCCAAGGATCTTGTGGTGCAACGAGGAACTTTTTTTATTCTGGCTCACACAGCAGCTATGGTGGGCTTCGTCCATTGGGTCCGGCTTTGGCCACCACCATGGCGAGCCTTGACATTGCCATAGGCTTCAAAAAGAGCTTTAACTCGATAAACTTTTGCTCTTGTACAATTGAATTGTTTAGAAATCAAGGTCGGGGTTTCCCCCGCCTGCAATTTTTCGAGGACGAGACGGCAAATCCCTTCATGGGCGGCCATTTTATAGTATTTTTAAGTGATGTTTCATTTTAGAGCAGAAGAGGTAACAAACAACTACTTCCAAAAAAGGCGAGAAATTTAAATCTTTAGTTTTAGTACAGCTGCTTTTTATAAAAGTGTATCGTTTCAATGTCCTCACCATGTACATTTAACAAAGTCCAGAAAAAAGAACTGAATATTTCGTCATGGAAGATGGATGATGAAAAAGGTTTGCCAATTCAATGCAAAAATGGTGTCGTCTGAGAACTCCTACGGAAGCATTCTGGAGATGAAATGAAATTGGCAGTACTGGGAGCAGATTTGGAATCATTCAAGAAATGCATAGAAATTTGAATGAAATGTGGAAGCTACTAATTGCTCAGGACCTAAGTTTTCAAGCACCTTTCCTCAATTGTTTCCAACAATGATAGTGCATGCAATGTCGAGCATTTGTTGTTTATGCAAATCCTTCCATGTCATTTCTTTTTACGCACAATTGCGCCACGAAACATTCACAGAAATTGCAGGAGTAATGGGCGACTTTAAACATGTACGAGTACTTTATATTATATCCCGAAAAGGAACCCTCATTTTCTGATATTTACGGAGACGTGGTGGATCTGTACTTAAAACATAATTCAGCCAATTGTTTTTATGTAGATGACAGATTATTTTTAATCCTGTCATCCAGATTGTCAAGCCCAGGCCCAGTTTTAGCTGAATAAAGACATTCCTTTAACATACGGAACCGTGGAAATTGCATTATTTTCATTCCCACGCGACACTTGACTTTTGAGGCTAGGTGAGATTCGAGCAATGTAGACTGAATATAGATTTTTTATTTCATTTTGTGTTTTTGAAAAAGCAATAATTCCTTAAATACATCTCTTTGGATGGTACTAATCTACTTTGACTGTTCATTTGATCAAAGAATAATTGTTAATGAAGATGGATCATTTAGAAAAACTTTGAGTATGTTAAGAGGTGCAAGCAAATTTTCTAATCAAACAATCAACACTTAAAGACCAAGGAATCAATAATCAAAGCAACCATCGAGCAATATTACAATAAAAAATGCAAATGACAACAAATGTTTTTAACACTGAAAAGAAGGTTGACTGATTTAGGCTTGCCAAAGCCACATTTGCTCAGAAGAGGGAAACGTATATTTGGGCACAAACAAGGAGATCTTACATCATGGTGTGTTGCCATGAATAAAATCAAAGCAGTCTCAAACCCCAGTCACGTTCAAAGCTAATGTTGGAACAAGGACTTCTAAACAAAGGCACAGGACAAGAATACAACTTGCGGCCTGTTAATTCCATGAACATTGAACATCAAACTCATTTTTGGGGCCAAGCTCACTTATCTTTAGACCACTTAATTGAAATTTGACAAAATAATAATTTGTGGCTCAATATTGGAACATAAATGGTCTTAAGTGGGACCTTTTTAGGGACCTTTCAAGGCATTGGCAAACACCAAACAGCTAGCAAATTGAAGGTGATCAGTTGTAAGACGTGAACAGTATTTCTTGTTTTGATTTTGACAAGCTGATGGACTAATGATCCGAGAAAAATATCAGTGGAGACCTTGCATAGATTTTCAACAAGTTTGCCAGGACATAATCTTTGCTGCCACTTTTTGGCCACATGTCAACTCTGTTTCTTTGATGGCTATCATTTTTTCGAAAAAGATCATTTCTCAAAAATTGGTGTCATTTCAGCTAAATGAAGGTAAAAGAAAGACCCCTCAAAAGAAGGTAATTGTCAAGAAAAAGGACTTTAGATTTTGCTAAAAACTAGCATCGTGGATCTTGCCCTGGCAACCATGTTGGAAATCAACGTAAGATGGGCCTGGCAACGCCAGGTCTTTGCTGATGTTTTTCTTGGTTCATTGTTAATGAAAACCTGCTTTAACCACAATTTTAGCGAGAACAGAGATCTCAAACCCTTCTTTCCAGTTATCCTTGTTGTATTGTTTATCAGCAAAGCCAATCCACCCATATAGTGCACACCCATTGAAATACTTGCTTTGTAAAATTTCAAAAAAGTTTTATTCGTGTGGTCCGCTTTTTTATTTCAACTACCAACCAAGATTAAGTTATCCCATGAATCAGATTATTCCAGCTCTAGCCCCCATTGGGCAGAGCTGTTTCTCGTCCATAGCACACGAGGTCCCTGGCAAGTCTGAGGATTTCTGACTCGTCATGTTTATCCTCGTGGGACTGAGTTCTAATTTGTCCTGACACGTCTCGTTCTTTCTCTCTGTCTCTGTCGCCGTGATTTGGTGCCAACTTTCCCAAGTTTGATTGCATTATCGGCATTTCCTTCCAAAGGAGACAAAGTTTTGGGCTTATTACTAGGACTTGGATGAAGTTACTATTTCTAAGGGCATAAAGCTACAGTTTTTTTTTGTTTTCAAAACTTTTCAAAAAATTTGAAAAAAAAAAAATGTTATAATTTTGGCCAAAAGTTGCAATCTAGTTGACAAAAGGTGACATAAGGTGCCTTATTTTAATCATTAAGATTTCTTTCAGTACCTTAAAATGTCAGACCTGGCCGAAAATCTTAATTTGAAATTCTGAAATTAAACTTTGATTGCCTTTACTTCGTAAGTCAGTATTGCTCTGCATTAATAATCCCAAAATAAGGTTTAAAAAATCTGTGGAAAGTGCTTGTCAGGTAGTGAATTTCAATGAGGAAGGCAAAAAAACACCAAAAGTTTCAGGTTGTTTCAGAAAAATCGACAAGTTGCTAAATTTGACCCAAACACGTCAAAAATTACATTTGGCAATTTTGTCCGAGCCCTACTAATTACCTTTGTCAATGCAATAAAGGTTTCTGCAGGAATAGCATTTCCAATGTACTTTCTGGATCTTCAGTAGTTTGATCCAATGAACGGAAAAGGAAAAATGGATCTCATTCCACAATTGGACCGTTCTTTAATTCTGAAAATCATCATCATCAAAGCTCTTTCCAGAATCATTTCCTTGGGGAAAAGAAGGCCCACCAGAAAAGCAAGGGTGGGGTTATTTCATTTTATTGCCGCTCATTCCTTTGTTTTGGTTCAAAAGCCTCGGGGATCTTTCTCCTTCAGCAAGTCATCATCGAGTTGAAAGCCAACTAGATATGTTCTTCTTACCCATCTTTTTGAGCTTTTCTTGAGACCTTGGGATTAAAACGTTCCTTTTTGAGCCTTCAAAACAAAACAACAGAGTGTTTGCATTCATGGATTTTTTGCATTTGAATGAACTTGCATGTCTATGGCAATCCCTAGAGTGGTTTTGGAATGCAGTTGCGAGGTTGAAAGCTCTTTCATTCAGAAAAGGGGTAAAGAGCCAACTTCACTTGACATTGAGCACAAGGTTGGTGTTCCATGAATTGTGATTCACGGCCACGGCATCTTTTCGTGTCCAGAGAGCCAACCCTGCATCCCATTTGTGCCCATTTTCTATCAATTTTGAACCGAGAAAAACATCAGCGGAGACCTTGCGTTGCCAGACCCATCTTTCGTTGATTTCCAACATGGTTGCCAGGACATAATTTTTGATGCCACTTTTTAGCCACATGTCAACGATGTTTCTTCGATGGCTATCATTTTTTCGAAAAGGTCAATTTTCAAAAATGGGTGCCCTTTAAGGTAAATGATGCCACTCAAAAGAAGATAATCGTTGAGGAAAAGGACTTAAGATTTTGCCAAAAACCAGGATCAAAGATTATGTCCTGGCAACCCTGCTGGAAATCAACGTAAGATGGGTCTGGCAACGCAAGGTCTTAGCTGATGTTTTTCTCGGTTCAATATTGGCCAACAAAAATTAGGGCTCGGATAAATATACAAAAAGTGTAATTTAACTTTTTATGATTTTTGGCAACATGCTATAAATTATGACTTTATTCTAGCCTCATTTATGTTTAGAAGAAAGTAGATACAGTTGTACAAAATATCGGTCCTAAAACTTGTATCATAGAAAAAGTCAATTTTTTCAAATAAATGTCCAAACACAACTACGTTTAGACCTTATGGTTGTTCAAACTGTCAAACGAGAAACATATTTAAAAAAAGAAATAAAACACCCAGAACAAATTGAATTTTCTTTTTTAAAATTCAAAATTCAATGAAAAAAACAATGAACAGTGTTTTTTTTTAATTGAACTGTTTTATAAAAATACATATTGAAAAAGGGAATCACAAAATTAAAAAGGTATCTTAAAAAACACAATTTTGTGTTTTTAAGACAATTTTAAGAAAATGTGTGCGTGACTGGAAATGAGTGTTTCTTTCTTTGATGGAATGTCTTAAAATATAAGCTTAATAATGCCCCTGTCCAAAAATGGGTTTTCTTAGGTGAAATGTACATCTGTAATGGTAACAGTGTTTCAAATGAAAAACGAATTTTTAAATCAAATTCTATTTTCAAAACCAATTCCGCTTTTTACGAAAATTAATTTATCTAAAAAATATATATTTTTGACATACGAGTGCATTTTTAAAGTAAAGGCGTAATCAGTTATGTTTTGAAATAAACAGTGTACCTTTAAATGAAGACTGATTTCTTTCATTGAATTGTTTTATTAAAAAAATGCATTGCAAGGGGGAATCACTAAATCCAAAACGTATCTTAACAATTGATTTATGATCATGGTGAGGGTGCCTCAAATATATTAGCTTTTTCGTTTGTGATGAACTGCATCCGAAGCATTTTCTTGGACCTTGGAAGCTAGTTTCCAAAACTCCATTATATCAAAGGAACCAATCTCAAAAATACCATTCTGGACCTTCCTACTCTCCCCTCCAAAAAACGCGGGATACTCGAAAGATGCCAGATGTCGCTCGTCTGAATTGTTGCCATTATCACGTATCTTTTTTCCCACTAACCTGAAACTTGCAGACTTGGGTATCCAAAGGAAACGAATCGAATAACATGGGACAGATAAAGGTGATGTGAGTGGCTTGGCTGGAAATGAAGCAAGAAAGGTCCTCCTTGAGTTTCTAAAAAGGCACAAAAACCACCTCATTTCATTCGTTCCATGTGCCACATGGCATTAGTCTTTGTTGGCCGCCTTTAGTACTAAAAGAAAGATATGAAAGTAGAAAGAAGTACCTGTAGTAAATTTCCTTTTTACTGTTGATCCACAGTCCAGCCAATTTAGATAGGACATCTATCACTTTGAATGTCTTGAGGTTGTAGATGAAAATATTGGGGACCCACAAGTCGTGAATGAGCTCCAAGTTGACTGAAACAAGTGGAAATGTACCATGTTAGACATTGGAACAAAAAGTCAAGGCGAATATTTTTCCCTCTAAAGATGCTAGAACCTTATCTGAGAGCAAGAAAAACTGAAAAAACTCCATCTTACTTTGAGGAAAGTACATGGAGGTTTCAGATAGCTTGGTAAACACAACTTTATGAACTGAGATTGGCTGAATGATATCTTGGTTTCAGAGATAACGACTTAGGTAAGTCAAACAGAAGAACCTTGAAAGTTTCGAAGGATGAGCTGAAAGAACGGCTCAGCCAATGAAATGCAGAAAAAAATGTGTAAAGATTCATTACTCCGATTTCACTCAGTCCTTTTAGACCAATTGAGAACGTGCCACCAGCTCAAAAAGTTTGAAGCTGCGACCTTTGCAAATTTAGGAATGATCGTTGAAAGGCATAAATATGCAGGCGAATTATAGTTTGACCTAGAGCCACTATTATAATAGAGTGAGCGCATCACCTTAATCAGAGTCTCTCCATTTAACATAAAAAGGACAAAAAGGCACTTTCGGCCGAAATTACGCCAAAAATTTCGGTTTCAGTTTTCGAAAATACCCACCGAGACCGAAATTAGATATGCACTATAAAGAATAGAGTTTTACAACAAAGTCAAAGATCATTTTGGTCCAAAACCTCTGACACTTGGGGTTTCCGATTTCTTAAATTTGTGGTTAACCAGCATTATTTAGAAGTAAGCAGCTTTCGGTTTCGGTTTCGGTTTCGATTGAGCCCTCTTTCGGCGGATAATTTTGATTTCGATTAAGAGCCCTTTCGGTCCATCACTATTAGGAAACAAACAACAATAACGTTTTTTCACCAAAATAGTGTGCCATTCAAAGTGCCCTTTTGATTCCATACAATTCTTCTGCCACAAACTTATTTTTTCTTCTTTAATAAATCACTACAGCGAAGATTGAAAGGTATTGATTTCCAATTTCAAACAATACTTTTTACCTGTTTGAGTCTCAAAAAAACTAACATCTGGTGTTCAAACTGTTTTTTTTTTTTAATCATCGGATTTTTAGAAACTTTACAGAAACAGAAAAAATCTTATAGAAATAATATCTACAATTTTTCTTATATTCTTACCAAGGATGACTCAACGAAGGATATATTACAGAATACCACTTAAGGCCGAGTTGCTACAATGAAAATTCAACTGAACATTTACTGTTTGAAATAACCTCTCATTTTAGTACAATGCCAGGCCTTAAGTTGTATTTCTGTAATGCGTCCTGAGAAATTAGGATGTCCTTGATTCTTACATACCGTTAAGCAACACAGAATGACTTTGTTGAAACTATATATGTGGCAATCGACATTGGTTTCGCTGAAGCTTATTTTCGGCTCTTCACTAATGATTAGATCACTCATCACGTTTTAAATCACATATCGAGACAAACTTCGAAGTCAGACTCACCGATACAATTTCTCTAATGTCTAGCTACGAGGTCTCTGTAAGAGGTTGCGAGATTGTAAATGTGTGATGTCGAAGTTTGCCAAAAACCGTGATATAAAATGTGTCGTGTAACGGCACCTTCATGCCCACCCCTGGTTGTGAAACCTGGTTACCATTTGGCCCAAACATTACCATAGACCATCACATGCATGATTCCGACCCAATTCCATTAATGTCAGAAGCTGGCGAAGATTTTGACCACCCTCATGTCTACTTGGATCAAGGGTTTCTAATTAATTGTTCCATTACTGCCTGAGGTAGTATCGGAAACCTTTGAATTATATTCGAAGTGAGTGAAGAAATAAATGTTTTTTTATATCGTTGCAAACAAAATATTTTAATTTTAAAGTCGACAAACTCTCAAATTTGCCCTGTTATATAATGTAGGTCAACGGGTTCAAATGTCTGATTTCTTTTGAACCACTGCATAAAACGAAAAAACAGAACAACAATGATTTGCTGTTTTTCTTTTTTAGGCTATTTGCAAATCTTAAATTCTCCCCTGACACATTTGACTCATATTTGGTAACGCAATTGTCGATTAATATTAATCAATCAACATACAATGTGTTATTTTTGAGGCCAATATACAATTACGAATTGGTGTAAAAATTGGAGCCCAAATAAACGTTGATGTGGTTTCTATGTTTTCGGAGGTTTTGGTCTTCTTCGTTAAAGCATATTACAGACGAGACTGATCTGAAAACTTACATAACAAAGCTCTGACAAACTTCCACTATGTACCTTTCAAGACCTTAAAAATGAAGTTAATCTCAATCAGTGTTGCGAAAAATCCAAGAGGGGTTTTATTGTGCACGGGAGTCTGCCAATAAAAGGCTTCAATAAAATGTAGTTATGCATTGGTTTTATTCATTCAAGAAGCAATGTAATGTGGGTGACGAGGCTACTGATGAGGATCAATGTTTCCTTGACGATCAAATCTCTTGGAATCTCTTGCTAATGAGACCTTGAAAGCTGAAATTTTCATGGATTTTCCGCTTAACTGCTTGGCCGCTTTTGCTTTAGCCAATCGGGTTTGAGAATTTCATCCGACATCAAAAGTAGTCGGTCGTATCATAGGGTCAATCAGTTAAACGATGAAGCAGACAAGCCACGTAAAACATTACCATTTGTAATCTAATTCTTGAATTATCAGAAGAAAAAAGTTTCTTTATTGCTACCAGGACTTGGCTAAATCGCATTCCTGCAAATCAAATTCAGAGAGCTTTCAACGGTGAATCAAATCTTAAGGACCTTTTAATTCCAATAACACACTCAATAGAACGGATTTTTCGCAGTTCCCGCTTCTGACGTTGTTCCAAATCCTTATATTAAACCCCTTTTCAGGTAGATGTGAGAGGCGAAATTCAAGCATTGGCCCCGAAAGTTGCTTTCCAGTTCTCCACCAAGGAAATTTGATGCCTGGCTGTGGTTTCAATAGTGTACCATGCTAAAAAGAGTTTTATCAGAAAACGTGCCATCTAGTGAATTCTGTGAGGCAACAGGTCACACTTTCCATGAAACGCATGAGTTTGGACAAATTAAAGTGCCTCAAATGTTGATTAGGGATTGCTAATGGATTTGCAATAATCGTTTTAGGTTGAACTAATCCCTTTAAGATTGTCGTTAAAAGTTTGACAATTATTGAAATGGACCTTCAAGTCCGATCCATGACAAGATTGAGCTGAAAACACTTGTTGTGTTCTTAGAGACGCTAGATGTCAGAGACGCGCGAGATTTCGACTCAAGCACCATGAAGAAAAGTAAACAAATTTCAAACATTTTCAAATAAAAATGCTCTTCTTGATGTGGACGTAAAAATCGTCAAACTGAAATCGTTCACTGAATGCTTTTCAAATGGCCTTGCCCAATGTTCAAGGTCTTAAAATGCAAACTTTCAAAATGGCTTTTGAACAGAAAAATGTATGTTGGAAGCATCAACCCATATTACAGCCCATCAAATTGGGCGCTCGAAAAACGCAAAAATTGCGCTTCAGAGTAAAACGCGGAGACCCAGAATTGAGTGACAGCTTGTTGAGGGCTTGGTTTGTTTTGAAACGTTGAAAACGGCTTCAAAATACTATTTATTACTGATGCGAACAAATTGACCATTTCTTTGTTTGTTTGTAAATTTGTTTGGGGTTTCAGAATCTTTGTTTGTTTGGGGTAAATTTGTACCATTCCCAAATAAAAACAGTGTTGTCGTCAAGATTTGTGGTGATTTGTAAATGCAAGTCCTTAAAGATCATTTTCACCACAATTCTTTGTGCTCGTGAAGGAAATGACTGGTTTGAACGAGATATTTCACACAACCGGCGCTTTTGGTTTTGACTGTAGAGAGTTTTCAAAACCTTTAAATTACTTTTGACCTTTTTTCTCACCTAAGGGGTGTCACTTTTGGCAGCCCTGATTTGTTGGAAGACCAAAACATTCAACAACTGTTGACTTCTCTTTCCGATTTGTTTGTTTTTTATTTGTAATTTAAATTTGTTTGGTATGCTGTCGTTTGTTTGTCTTTGTTTGTTATTTGTTATCTTTGTTTGTTTCCCATCAGTACTATTTATGCACCTGCAAAGGAAGGGAGTAATGGCCAAAATCCGGCGGAGGGAGTTTCATTTTATTGGCGACCCGAGGGCGTCAGCCCGAGGGGCGTCAATTAAAATGAAACGAGTGATGTCGGATCTTGACCATTCCTCCCTTCATTTGTGGGTGCATATGGTATTTTGTTGACCAACTTATCCTTTTTGGGACTTCCGTTACAATTTTTCAACCCTGAAAATCAGTTCAACCGAGTTCAACCACGGACATTCGTACTATCCAACTAGCATGCTTTGCTTACTCAATACCGGTATTAAGAGCAAGCTCCGTTCACCTCAAGTACATCAGTAGGTTTGTTGGCTACGCAGTGCCATGGTATAAAAGCCTACCACGACTTCTTCAGTGGATCATTCCCCTTCAATGAGACGGGGGCTTCACACGTTCAAATTATTGTGCGTATGATATGAACTTTCAGCAAAATAGTCGAGATGTAGAGCAGTGAATTGATTCGTAGGGCAATAAAGTGATTTGTGGGACAATAAAGTAAATTGTAGGTAAGTAATATTTTGGACTTAACTTCCTTGGGCTTGGAGGAAGTCTCATAAAAGGAGAAGGCGGTCAATAAAAGTGTTTCAGTCAATCTGTTGTTGCAAATTGAATGGCATCGTTGAGGCCGGTCTCAATCTGACGTATCTCTCACAATAGATTGTCTCTAGTTGTTTCCATTTAGAGCCCCTTCATTTACATTGTAAGCAGTTTCGCATGTTGTTTTCTGCAAATCCTGAGTACCGTCGAAAGTGTGAGATGTTGGAAGATAAAAACATACTTGATGACTGCACTCTTTAACAACAGAACTCTAATTTCAACAAGCCCTTATCTGCCATCTATTCATCTACGTATCCCTGTAGCTGTGCCCTTCGAAACTTTGTGGAAATGAGACCATTTTGGTGGCCAATCAAGGCTTCTCCTTCCACTAGTTGGTTCGTCTTGGTCTGACAAATGCCTCCGTTTTGTGGTGGTTGTTTACGCCAAGAATCTTCTTGGGAACATCTTCAGTATCATTCATCTGCATGGACGAATGCCAACGTGGGATGGTAATTGATGAAGTGTTTTTCCTTCCAATTATGTGGCAAGTTAATGAACACTCACTCACTCTCAGTCAGTCAGTCGTCGCTCTAAAAACTCGACCTGCCACACAACAGATGAGCTCTCTCTGTCTCTGAAGTAATCCTCATTATCTGAATAAGCAAGAAATGCATCTTGCCCACTGAAGCCGTACCTTGTTAATAAAAGACACGCTCTAAAAGAAGAAAGCAATGGTAAACACGACACATATGTAGTGTGAAGTATGAAGTATGAAGGATCCTATATTTTCTGTGGGACTTAGGTATCCCAGTACTAAAGGTTAAATGTTGGTTTCAACTATTTTGGTTGAGGTTATTTTGAAAAAAGAAGCACAAATTATGATTTCTCTGATCGAATTTTTCTTCTATCCGAGAAAAAAAAGTCAAAATTGGTGAAAAAGCACAACCTAACTATAAAAGATTAGATTTTGCTGGAAATATGCGTAATAGTTGAGAATTGTTCAAATTTTTAACTTTTTGGTCTTATGTTGAGATATCTCACATTTATAAGATTTAAAGTTTTGGTAATAATTGTAGTTAAAAAATATTTTCTGCCGCTAGTATAGAGGATTTTAATCCCAGCTTGAAAAATTCGCCAATAGATGGCGTGAAAGAGGGGGGCAAGTACTAAGCACTAAGCTCACAAGTCTTATCTCTTCACTTGCCCAACCTGCCCCGCCATCTAATGGCGAATTTTTCAAGCTTGGTTTAAAATCCTCTATTGACTAAATATATCAAAAGTACTGATATCAAAACCTCATTCAAAGTACAACACAGGGTTGGGCCCAATTTCCTGAATAAGATTGCACCTTTATATTGCCTTTCAAGAAATGGATAAGTTCTTGATTAAACGAGTTGCTTGAAAACTGGTTCCTTTTGAGACTGTGCATAAATTACTTTTAAGCTTTTGGGTTCAAATTGTTGGTTAGTTACTAATTACAAGTTGTGACAACATTAACCCTTTAAGCACCCCGCATGTTAGTCACTTTCATTAACTTAGGGGTAAAGCTAAATCTTGAGGTTCAATAAATTAAGAAATATCAGGCCTTTTAGATTAAGCTTCACAATCAACATGCTCCTCAACACTAAAGAATCAGAACAATTCAGTTCATCCCACATATTTGTTGTTTCTCGGTAGTAAAGAAAAGGCACCGTAATTGCTCTCGACCCTGTATCAGGGAATTGTGAACGCGATATCGAGTTCAAATTCGGAGTTCAAGTCTGAAGTAGTTTATTGTTGACCTTGTTTACCAAATGTTAACATTTAAATAATCGATTGAGGGTAAATGCGAATGCAAAAATGACCCCAAGCAAGTTAGACTTTGCTTATAGCAACACGATGTTTTTTTGAGCTGGAGAAGTCATTTAAAAAAACCAGAAACTTTTGAGACCAACACTCCGTAATGTTACTTAAAACATTGTTAAAACTAATACTTGACTTTAACTGTTAAAGAGCAAGTACTAAGAGCATTTTGTTCCGAAATGTTTCGAAAACCTTTGCCCCCAATATATTCTCAACATCCTTTTTGTTTAGCACTCTCGAACGACCAAACAGACGGGTCTCTACATCAATTTAAACAAATGGCTAAGTAGATTTCGACAATAATTTAGATAGACACACCTATAAGACTACTTGAGAATTGAGTTAAAGAAAGTGTTAAGAAATGTCTTTAAGCATGTTTTAAGTGGCCTTATATTATATCGTTTGTTGCCCGTGATCTAATTATCAGAATTCAAATACATATGCGGTATTGCATTCACACCTCAAAACGGGTATCAATTTTTTTCGAATTCAAAAATGACTACTTTAGCTCAAAGAAACACCGTGACGAGTACAGCTACTTTTCTCTCACAACTTGATCAATCATGAATGGAAGATAGAGTGCGCTTTCTTCAATAAGGGCCTCGGGGACAAACAATGTCCGTTCAGGGATAGACTTTTAGATAAGCCGGAGAAAAAATACTAGATATAATGCATCGCACAAGTCTATTCAGAAAACTAGCAACCGTTCAATGTATCTGATATTTTGAGTTTTGGAGCCAAAGAATTTTTAAAATAAAAGTTTCATTTGATCTTGTATTTATTATATCAAATACCTATTGCAAATCTAGTGATAGGTCGATATTTTTAGTTGTCTTCACAAGAATTTATAACACCTATTTTTATAAAGAATTACTAGTCCTTGATTTTAAAGTTATGAAGCATCTCTACTTCTTTTTTCCAAATGAAACAAAAATGTTTTACTAAAAGAGGGCTTTTAAAAAGAACTGTTGTACAAATATTGTAATTATTCAAATTTTGTTCTTGGTAGGCTTTTTTGGGGGCAAAAAGGTTATTATTCTTTACTTCACATGTTTGCTTAAGTTTACGAGAAACTCAAACAAAACTTCAATAAAAATCGGTCCATCACCAATATTTTTTTATTGCAAAATGCACTTTGACCCAAACACCACGACTTTTGGTCTTTTTTCAGCATTGATTATTGAATTTTACAAGCACTTTCCACAGATTTATTGTCATTTTTGGATTGCTAGCATACAGCAAGATTGACTCTTAAAAGTAAATAAAAATATAACAAATTCAAATTTGTGGCCAAACCAATTGCAACTTCTGAAGTCGGCAAAAGCAGCATCATAACAAAACCCCGATAATCAACAAGGCTTTGTGGTTCCCTATTCCCTATATTGAATTGTTCTCGCTGAAGAAGGCTTTATTATCATTACTAAGCCACATTAGAGAACCCAAACTCCAAAGCCTTTCTTGCTTCCTATCTCAGTGTATGTCTTTTCCATAAAGTATCAGCTTCCCAATCAGACCTTCAAAGGTCTCGACGCGTTTGCTAGATAGAAGAAGGCCTTGTAAGGGCCTTGGGCCACACACAAGGCCTCTTATTCTTATTCTTATTCCTCCCTCAATCCCTCGTGGTTCACCACCACCTTTACCATTTACACTTATGGTTCTGAGAAACCAAGTGCTAAGACTGAAAGAAATGGTTGGGGTTTTGGAAAAGTGGATGCATGGCCATGAACATTTTGAAGACAAGCTGAAGTTACCCTTGGAAATTACTCTGAATGCATGGCGAGAGCCAAAAAACAATGTTGCATCTTAATTAGGGATAGCCAATGTTATTGTCGTTTTACTTTATACAAAAGAGAATCAATCTTAATAATCGCTTTTTCTCTCCTTGTACTGACAGGTTTGATTTGGTTCCATCTTCATTATTGAAAAGTGCTATTGATGGTGATAACGATACGTATTCGGAGGGGTTAATTTTAGAGCGTTGATAATTTTTTACAATATTATGATTACGCTCTGCCTCTTATGCTTTTTTTAGTATCACCAACACAAAGAACAAATTTAGTATTAATAGAGACCAGTAAAACCTTTCCACATAAAGTTTTTATGGCACCATTGAAAATCGTCTATTAACGTGGAAGTGTCCTTTATATTTCAAACTTATCCAACAGATTGTAAAATAAAGTTTTCAACCCCCATCTGTTAAATGGCATTTTTTATGTGGAAAAGTGATGCAAACAAGCTTCTGATTCAAATTTTACTCATATAAAAGAATGAGTATGAAATTTCATCATTTAATATTGGGGCCTGGAAAAATATTTGAAAAAAGTGACAAAATATCCAATATACTTTTTCTTCAAAAACCCAAAATATTTGGAAAAAAGCCGGATATTTAAGAAAAAAGATTTGACAAGGCAATTATTTGGTATTTTTTGTCTGTGTGCACCGATTTTCCAAAATTGTTTTTGGTGAATTTGATATATTTGGCCGTTTTGGAGGCAAACTTGACATGTAATAATATAGATAACAATTATATATATAATTATATTTATAGATAACAAAAATATAACAATACAATTTTTAATTTGCTTAAATAGACAGCGCAGTTTTTTCGTATAATGCAGTAGTTTTACCTGCGAATGTCCAATTTTAGTACAAATTCCATTTTTTAAAGATTTTTGTATTTTAAGTTCATTTTGGGGAAGCTCTATTGATTGAGCATTGCTCATTCCTTTATTTTCCTGAATTTTGTCCGAAATATTTTTTTTGACTAGAATATTCGAGGAAATATTTATTTTTTCCTTGAAACAGCCAAAATATCTAAAATATCGAGGAAAATTAGAAAATTATTTTTAAAATACTTCATATTTTAAAAAATTTCATTCATTTTTTTTTTTGGGGGGGGGCGGATTTTTCAATACCGCTACAAGGAATGGGATTCCCTGGAAAGAGAGTTAATCATTATTATAGTTTCAATAATTAATGTTTATATGAAATTTGATCTACCAATGAGTTAAAAATGAGTTAGGGCCCATTCCGGGCCCTATTTATTACAAAGCCATGTCTGACAACGGCAATCCAATTCAAGAACATTTTAACCAATATTTTCGTGCCTTATCCGTTTAACTGCCAGACCTGTGTCTATTACTTCCAAAATGTAATTAATTACAACTACAATGACACTGGTCTCAAAAGTAATAAAACACAATTACAATTACTTTATTTTCAAAAGTAATAAGATGCAATTACGATTACTTTATTTTCAAATGTATTTAATTACAATTAAAATTACTTTCCAAATGTAATTGAATTAAATTCGATTACATTTTAATTGCATGATTTTTCCAAACAAAGCTTGAACTCCTTTCTTTTCAAGTGCAAAATGTGCAACGAGCATCACAAACTTGTGAGCTTTTTGTGAATCAGTTTACACACCGATAAATATTCGGTGGACGGGGGAAATCTACGAAATTTCTAATCCCAGAACTTCTTATGAACGTGAAAATGTGTTTGTAATTCATGATAGAAAAATGTCAATTACATGGGCTCAAATTACAATTACTTTTTTCAAATGTAATTAGTGACAATTACTTTTTCTCAAATGTAATTAATGACAATTACTTGGAAATGCAATTCCAGTTACATAATTGTAGTTTCAATAACAATTACATCACAGGTCTATTAACTGCTTCATCGTTTTCCCTTATTCTCCAAACTAAGCGGTTTGAAAATTCCAACCGACTACGAACACAATCATAGGGCTAAGCAGTTAAGCGGTTAAGCAAATAAGCCATGAACATATAAGTTTTTATCTCCTTATGTTGGTATGGAATTTGGTTTTCATTCGATTCCAAGTTGATCTCTGAGGCTCGCCACCAATTGTTGGATCCATCCATTTCATTCGTGTTACATTTGGCCTTCATGTGCATTGAATCCCAGAAGAGTTAGTTGCTTTGAATCCATTCTCCCTGAAGGTTCTGCATACGTAAAGTTCAATTGGATTTGAGTAACTCCAGAGAAACTTCACGGAGGCATTGCAGTACCAACTTTGGCGTGAGCACCTTGTTATAAGACACCCAACCCAAACTCGGGTCCAGAAACGCTTGGAACGGGTAAACTATGACTAAGGAGAAAAATACGGACATCTAGGCAAATTGAACTAGGAAAGCAATCATTTCTTACAAACTGTCACCTTTTTTGAGTATCCAAAGAGCAAATGGAGTTTATCAGTTGGAATATTAACAAGCTGCCGCTAGATGGCGAACAGTCTTGATAAAAAATCCCAAACAGATATTTTCTTCTCTCAAATGTTGGTGCAAAGTTTCAAAGAGAAAAAGATGCCCGTAAATAAAGAATATTACAGCAAATGACTTCGATCTTATTTTGTAGCAAGTCATGCTCCATTGGGGCTTTAAAATTTGAAAAATGACTTGCTCCAAACAATATGGGAGTGTGACTGCAACGCCATCTACTAATACTTCTTTTGATGTACATAGTTCAGGAAATAGAAGTACGTCATCAGAATTTTCCTGAAATGATACTGTGTAAATTTAACATTTTAATTCTTGTTTTCGCCTCTCATCAATGGTAAGTGATGTTATGAGCTTCAGAGGGAAAAGCAATTATTGGGAAACAAATGAGTGGCATAAAAATAGCCGAAAATGTATTTTGTCAATAGTCAAATAAGCTTAAGTGTCTTCAACCACTCTTAACAAGACATAACATTGCCTAAATTTAAAACCCATTCGAGGGCTAGATTGAAACAAAGCGTATGAGAAGTAAAATTAAACCTTGATGAATGAAAGCCTTGCTAAAGTGGTGGTTGGGTCTTGCAAAACCACAAACAAGCACCATCAAGGTCTCTTCAAAAAGAAAAAGGCCGTGCTCAAGGCTTCCATTCCCGTTAATTTCAGAGCCCTTCTCCACTTCTGGCTTCAATACAAAGCGAGGATTTCTCCACCAACCCAATTCCGAAAGAATAATGAATGGTAGAGGCCTTGGAGGAAGAAAGATATGGATCCCCATAGACTGGCCCTACTCACTTGTTGACTGACTGGAGGCTAACAAAGCCTTGTGCTCGTCCGCCTTAGAAAATGTTTAGCTCTGAAGTAAGGTTTTTGAAAGCCGGATTGAAAGTGATGAATGGGCCAGCAAACCTGAGGTGTTTTGATCCATTTGAAAACGAAGATCTGAGAAGGATCAAAAGAATTAGTTACAGAAAGTTCATTTGCAATGCCGGCAAATGCCATATCTAGTGTCGCCATATAAGCTACTAAGATGGGTCGGCCAAAGGCTCTTACATTCCAATTCAGGGTCGGTTTGTCAAATTATCGAACCGAAATCGAATTTTGTATTTGGGTCACATCTGGTTCATATTGGACCTTATGGAAAAACTTCTAACATCATTACGCCTTTTTTCATGTTTTTTAGGATAAATAACAATTTTGAAAATGGAATATTATTAAGTATATTTTGGAGAGAAAAGTTAAAAAACCCTTCGAGTTCTTTGAGTCGACTCCACAAAGGTCGGTTCCGAATGGGGATCGGTTCTTGGGGTTTTGGTTCTGTTCAAGCTATAAACTACGAATAGTGCTTGTAACTAGATTACGTCGGTTGTTCGATTTTAATACCTATCAGGCTGATCATCAGGGTCACCAAATTTTGGTAAAAATTATTGCCAAAAAATGGTTTTTTTTTTTGCAATCATGTTGAGAAATAATGTAACGAAGTCGGATTTATTGGTAATTTTTTTTTCTTAGTGATTGCAGCATCATCGGCAAGTCTTACTGCATAGTTTGGAATAGCTGGAAAATTAAATGCACACTGTAACAGTTGCAATACATCCTCTCTGCGTCTTTTCTTATTTTGATTTTGCCATCCTTTTTCCAGATCATGCTGAATCAGGTTGAGTACTGATTTTGAGGGTTGTCTAAGCCATTTTCCATGACAAGAAGCATGAAACAATTAAAAAAACACTTCGGCCAAATCTGAATCCGGTCACCCTACCGGTTGTTTACACTTTCTCGCAGCTGAACACCACGGATCTGAGAACAATAGGCCTAGATTTTGCCTTACTTCACAAAAAACACTCATGCTAAAACGTTTTTCTACATATGTAAAAATGCGTTATTTGAACCTTTTGAAGTCATCAATAGCTCATCATTTGCAACCTTTCACAAAATAACAATTTTTATGATTTTTTCTTTACTTGCAACTTTCGATGTTTTTGAAACTTTTAAATCCCCAATCGTCGGAACGACCACCAGAAATCATATTTTACCACAATAAAACCTCATTTAAGACTTTTTAAGTTAAAGTTAGGACGATAACGATATTTTGAGCCGTAGCGCATTTCTTTTTTTAGACACACAGTATGCGTTTTTGTCGTAGAAAACAGTTGAGCCATAATTTTCTTTGCCAGAGGCGTTCCGATCTTTACCATTAGATGAATATTCGATATCCGCTCACAACTTTTGGCGTAGTTTGGTGGTGCATTCCTTCAGTGTTCGTTTAACCACATACCATTTAACATGGAATATCATGGATATATCCATCTTAACAAATGGCAATTTAGTTGGCATCAGATCGTCACAAATGAGCTAAAACAAGCTTTTGAGGACAATCGGATTGCAGTACAACTCATCCTAGCTTATTGGTCATATTGGTAATTGTTCCCAGTACACTTGCAAGAATCTAATGAGCTTTACTAGCTCTCAATTGTCATTTCTCCAGAATAAGAGAAGATGGTTTGGTCGAAAAGCGTACACCAATCAAATTACTTTAGGACTCATGTCATTGTGGATTATTGCCACGTGATGTTATGAGACGACCTTTTTGTCAATGCAAATGATATTTTTTGATGTCCATTCATAGATGGGTATTAGAATAAATTGGTTAGCACCCACATTATTTCCATATCGAGAGTTTTTCTAAATTCAAGAGAAGTTATGAACTGAGTGTTATGTAAGTCAATGGCAAAGGTGTTCTCATATCGAGTATCCTAATTTCCAACTATGGCCGTACAGTACATTACTTCAAGGGAGAAAATATATAATTTCTGTTTCTTTGGTTAAGATAAATTTCCGTGAATCATTGATCTTGCTATGTTATTGTTTTGTTATGTTTGATATCTTTTTACCAAATTTCATTCAAAAATTGTGGTTCTGCACTACTCCTCCAAAGCAAGGTGGCCAGGCAATGAAGTTCAGAAAAAACTTACAAAACGATTAAATGAAGGATTTTTAACTCAAGTTCTCTTTACGTGCCCTAAACTCCTACGCCATCTGTTAGCGTCCATTTTAAGCTTGAGTTAAAATCCTTCATAGGGCAATGAGAACTGAAAATTGACGTTTGCAAGGAGATGTCACTAGTTTGGAATCTGGCTTAACTGATATTTTACGTAATATTCAAAAGGCTCGATTTTAGGCTAGGAATTTTGACAAACCTAATTTTTCATCAGTTTCAAAGTGACCAAGTGATGGTTCATAAAGTCTCACTTTTTGAGATGAGTCATCCAAATATTGAAAAAATCCGAAGATACTAAAATGTGGTTTCAGAAGGTTTGGTACGGATCCAAAAGGAAAAATTTCATCGGTTCAAAGATCCTCTTTAGATTCAGATTCAAATGAAAGAATCAAAATCATTTTTTTTGTCACCCTTAAATTTCTTGGTTTCAGGGGCGCTACTTTTAAGAATAATCTTGTTACTTTAACCCAAACTTTAAAAGCTTTCAAGTTTGTAGATAAAGTGAGGATGTATATAAAACTAACATTGATTTAGTCATTCTTCAAACTTTTGGCTGATCTTTGAGCGACATTCGCGGAACTTTCCAGTCAAGATAATAGGGATCTTGGGCGATTACACGAGATTAATGAAAGGCGTATGTCAGGATACTTCAGATATATTCGAGTCGTTAGCACAGGACCCAAGTTTCTAATTATCCGAGAAGAATGATTCATTAACAACTGGAGGACAAGTGACAGTTCAAGAAGAACCAGATTTGCCTCTAATGGCCATTTCGGACGCCGACAAAAGGAACCATTGAGCTCTTGGGAGAAAATTGAACGTAATAAACGAGGAGGTCTCTTTCCTTTGGGACATGGTTCTCAATTGGACATTCGTTTTATTGGTTGCAACCGGTGACAGCAATATGGATGGCTTCAACTTTGAGCCCTTCTAAAGTTAATGACCCGTTGATTGCAATGGCTCCTCTGTGATGAAGAAAACCTTGAGAAGGAGGAATTCCAAGGAGACGTGTACTTTTGGTGTAGAAACTGATTTGTTCAAATTCGATCAAACTGGTAAAGAATTTCATCTTCAAGGCGAAATTTTAGGTCTCTTTCATACCAAAGAAGGGTAGAGTTGAGGGATTCTTGAAAAAAATTACGCAACAAAATATGGTACATGGTACTAATTGTAACAATCTACAGCTTGACAAGGAATTGGTGTCAAACAACAAACTTCAGCTGTGCTTGAAAGCTTGCAAACATTTTCAAGCAGATTCTCCTCATTTCAGGTTTGCCAGTAAAAATTAAACTTTCTGGCCACCTTGTAAAGACTTAAGAGGTTTGCACTTAAGTTTGAGTGAACATGACTGAAATAGACACTGATAAGGCAAGCGTCTTATCAGATCTGGCAAAAATGGTAAATTCTAAAACAGAATTGCAGTTTTTTTGGGTTACTAATTTACAGATCAGCCAAAAAGGACCGCCAAAACCAAGGCAACTTTGCTACCAACTTTAGGGTTTCTAAGCTTTGTACCTTGAAGCAGATTGGTGCTTGGTTGGTTTTAAAATCTGACATGTGCCACTTAATTTTGACAACGCTGTGTCTGTAACTAAACAATCTGTTTAGTTCCGTTCATACATGACAGCTTCAAACTAGAGCTGTGCATCGGATCCGAAAAGTCGGATCCGATCGGATCCGAATCCGATCGGATCGGATCCGAATCGGATCGGATTCGGATTCGTTCGGATTGACGCAAGAATTTTCGGATTCGGATTCGTTCGGATTTTAGCGCGAATTTTCGGATTCGGATTCGTTCGGATTCACCAAAGCCTGTCGGACTCGGATTCGGATTCGGATTTGCGAAATATTTTTTCGGATCCGACATAATCCGAAACCAATCCGAATTTTCATTTCACTTTTTTATTTCAATTCACAATATTTTCATCATGAAACCGTTTTTTTGTTTGATAATTTAAATGCAATCTCCTGCCTTCAACTTAGATTTTTTTAATGACTCCACAAGGTATCTAAATGTTTCATATTTTGCCAAATGAATAATAGCATTTGCAGATCAAATATTTCTATATTAAGAGATTCAAAAAAAGGTTTTGTTGTAGAAAGCATCGAAAAATTACAAAAAAGTCTCTAAAGCAAAATCATCCTATTTGAATAAAATTGAAAGATTTTGCCAAGTATTCACCCCTGGATTACAATTAAGTGAGTAAATATCAGCCCACTTGACACCAAACTGATTTAAAGATAAACAAATTTAACCCATATGATTGGGCAGTTTTTTCTGCATTTGACTGTTGGTATGATTGTGATTTTTTGAATCAATATCCTTTTGTAAACATTTTAACATATTTGGTTTATTTTGAGAAACTCTACTGTGCAAAGAGCACTCATTAATTTGCTCCAATTGTCCTGTTAGATTTTCCCAAAAAAAACAAGAAAATGCTTATTTTTTCCTGGAAAATGCCAAAATGTTAAAAAAGTCAAGGTAAAATATGGAAATATTAATAAAATATATTATGTTTAAAAGAATGTTCTGGGCACTTCCAGTTGAAAAAGTGTTGGTATTTCCAATTTAGGCATAAATAACAAAATAATCAGATTTAAATCGAAATGAGCAAAAATTTTTGGATTATTATCAGATTGTGCTACAAATTTTCGGATTTTTTCGCATTATCGACAAATTTTCGGACTTTTTCACATTATCGACAAATTTTCGGATTTTTTTCGGATTTTGCGCCAAATTTTCGGATTCGGATTCGTTCGGATTGGGTAGAAGATTTTCGGATTCGGATGCGTTCGGATTGGGCAAAAAATTTCGGATTCGGATTCGTTCGGGTTAAGTAGTAAATTTTCGGATTCGGATTCGTTCGGGTTAAGTAGTAAATTTTCGGATTCGGATTCGTTCGGGTTAAGTAGTAAATTTTCGGATTCGGATTCGTTCGGATTGAATGGAAGCTGTCGGATTCGGATTCGGATTCGGATTATAGAAATCAAGTTCGGATTGGATTTTGGGGACCTTTCGGATCCGATGCACAGCTCTACTTCAAACTCTCAAATGAGAGTTTTACCTTCTTAAGGTAAAAGTTTGTTATTGGTTTGTATTTTTAATTTGAAAATTAACGTCTTTGAACACTAATTCTTTTCTCTTTTAACCCATCGATCCTGATTTATAAAGGTTGAATTGCCGTTTTCTCTTCCCCCTTAAAAGGACTCCATTCCTGTTACGAGCAAGGAAATTCTCGAGAATGGTTTTTTCTGCTATTTGTTAAATGCCTTTCCCTCTTTTGGAAAGCTTTAGTTTTTTCACAAACTCGCACAAAGAGTGCATTTCCGGCAACATATTCTGAAGGCACAGGAGCAAATCTCAATAAAAAGTATTCTTATGAAGGTCAGCAAACTACCAATGTACTAAAGGCACACAAATATAATGTTTTAGAGAGTTTTATCGTGCTTTCAAAAAAGTGACATCTGAGTTCTTAACGAAAAACTCCGTTAATGTCAACCGCATATTATCCCTTGGTGTGGATTGATACAATTTTCATTCATCACAAGAAACTAAACAAGGGCTTGTTTACTTCTAATCCAAAGAAGTAGTGGATTTACTCTATTTATTGAGTGGAAATATCAACGATCTCTCAGGGCCATTAGCTGCCATGCTACACCGATGCTCTTAATGCTTCAAAGCCTAACAAGGTTTGAAAACCAAAAAATTAACATTTGAAACTTCTCTAGGCTTCAAAAAAAATATTAGAACTACGAATGAATTGCTTTTTAATCCCCAAGTTCAAAGTGTAGTTTTTTCCACAGGGTGAAAATTGGAGTTCAAAATAGCTTGTTTTCTCATTTAAAGGATAATCTTGTGACAATAATTGTATCGGAAAGTGATTTGTCTGTATTTGCGATTTTCAACCTAAAAACTCCCCACGGAATATAAGAACGTCATTTCAAATGATCCAACTTGACTTAATCTTTATCAATAATGAGATAGGCGGTAGACTAAGAGAAATTTTGGTATTGGTCAAGCATGCCTAAACCTTGGATTAGCAAGGACAAATTTATCCTAAGTCAAATAAAAGTCAAAAGCAGGTAATTGAAATTGGGATATTTTCTTTGACCGAATAAGAGCGAAACAGTACGAGGATCAAGGTTTCCATAATCCCACCCAACAATTTCTTTAAAATAAGTTCTGCTCTCCGAGTTTTTTATGTCATCGACATTTTCAATTTTAACTGTGGGCTAGCGTCCAGTTATGCACTCTAATGGGTAAATCTTGCTTTTTAAAGATTGGAGGAGGACTTTTGGATTCATCACAAATTGAGGTAAGAAATGAACAAGGTCAGGTCTTTCTATTAAGAGTGGTTTATATCCGCTTACTTTCACAATTAGTATCAAGTCCAGTGGCTCTTAATAGCTCGCATTTTTATCTAAGATCAAAAGATTGGGCCATTGAACTAAATGAAAACAAGAGAAAAATATTGCATGCTGTGCTAGTGTTTATAGTGGTAGTGGTACTCGTCACTGTAAATGAAAACTGAGAATAAACAGTGTAACGTCAAGGATGGCTCAAGCCAGGACTAATTTCAAAATACAACTTGGGTCCAATCAGTACAGTGAAAATTGAACGGAACAATACATTTGTTGCAAAAACCTCACATTTTAGTAAAAAGATTGGACTCAAGGTTTTTTTTTAAACCTGTCCGGAAGTACGATAGTTCCTAGTAACGTGAACAAACATGGAGGGATATTTCGAGATCGGATCGACTCTCTCGTTGATTCAGAGGAGGAATTGTCTCTTGATAACAAGGAATCTTCAAACTTTAAGAACTTTATTTTTCCAACTTTAAAGCCAAGTATTTCTGGTTTCCAAGGTAAAGTGTTTTTTCATTCTTATTTTTTCAAACGATTTATAATGAATCATATTTCCTAAAACCTTATCTATTAGGACATTGGGTGTACAAATGATTAAGTTCACTGGATCCAATTTTACCAAAATTGTGACAAAATATTTAGATTCAACCTGATTCTTATCTAAAGTCGTAAAAATTTGACTCAACCTGCCCTTGGGACGGTTAGGTGACAAAACTAGGAATAATATAATTTGAGATATTTGAGAGACCTCTTCAGTGGAGCAAATAAAAACAAATTCCGGATTTTATCTCTCTTCTATTTCATTGAATTGTCGAAAGTAATTTTCTCAATGGCATTTAGTGCTAGTTATGTGTTTTGAGTTGGATTTTTGGCGCAGTTTTGCCATTTTGGGTTTTAGGGTCAAAATGCCGACCACAACTAAATTTTTCAACCGGCAATAGACCTTATGTACCATAAAATATGGCAGCACTGCCAACTCGAAATCCATAAGTGTAACTACTGATGGAGTTTGAAATCGAACTAGTTCGAGTGTTGCCAAATTGGTCCCTGTTTCGGCCCTTTCAAAAAGTTAAAAACAATCTGGCCTCTTAAACAAAAATAAACTTCGAGTCAAAAATGGCAGCACTACCAACTCGATACACATCACTATTCAGTGCCATTTAATCAATCTACATACACAATATGTTTGAGATTGCACAAGAACTCAAGCTTAATGATTCGATGCGAATAACATCTCTTAAAGTCGAGATAAGTATGAAATATCATTCATCAAACAACAAGTGCGACCGATTCTTTGCTGAGGAGACTTTCCCGTTTGCAACTGATTCTGCTTTCTCAAGCTCATGCTTTCAAACATGCTCGATTGAGTTTGGAACCGGGATTACGTACACATTTGACTCATCTGATGTTTGTTGCGCCTTGCAAACAGTCCATGACAGGGCTTCTCAACCCAATAAGAACGGTGAAATATTCTTCAGGCGGTATTTTGGCGCCATTTGTTTTCAGTGTTTCCAGTTTTTGAGTTGTTGACTATCCTTCAGTGCAATGTCAAGTAATAATTACAGCTAAGAAAAAAGGTTGTTTTGCCGTCGAGCAAGATAATTTAGAGGGATTTGCAATTAGATTTTGCAATGATTGTGGTGTAGCCTAATTTGGCCTAAAGAACTAAAAAACACCTTGCTGATACTTAACAGGTGTTTACACATTTTCACACACAATTTTGTAGAAGGAGAGAAAAATAGAATGGATTGTCATTTTTACATTTTAAATACTTGTTTAGTAAAACACCAAAATAGGATTGGTCCATTTTTTGAATGGGGATAGTACTTTCATTCAAATTGTGACTAGTTTGTCTTTTTTTGTAACCAAATTCCAATTGCGTAAGAGAGAAGATATCATTAACCTTTTGGCTAATTCAAGGAAACAGTCCCGCTCATTTTTAAGCATGAAATTGCTTGAAATTTTGCATCTCAGTAAAACTATAAACAAAATAAAAGCATATTTTAGTGATAATATTTTCTCCTAGAACATTTTTGGCAACATTGGCATAAAAATCCTGGCAAAGCTGGTTGTTGTTTTTCTTTGACGCTTTTTTCAGAGATCGCATTGTTTTGAAAATAATCGGTTTCCCTCTGTAGTTGGAAACCCCTGTTTTGGACTATCCCTAAAGTCTGCAAGCACCTCCCTTAGTGTTTCCCGAGTAGGCGAGTACCCATTCACTCTCTGGCATTTTCAGAAGTGGAATACTTGGATGGAAATAAGTGCTGACCGATTTTGGTGACGGATATGCAAAAATAAGCGTTTCTAACAAGGGAAAGACATTTGGCGAAAGGAATTGAAAGCCTTTGAAAGCGATAAGTGATCATATCTTGAGGGAAGGTGGCCTGATGTCCTTTGATGCTGGAAGTTCTCAGTCATTCAATATGTGTTCAAATAAGAAAAAGAAATCCCTTTTTCATCCTAAAATGTCAGGAACGTCCGGAGACAATTTTAACTTGTCAAGAAAGGAAACCTGAATCCTTATTTTGACCTCCAACCCTTCCATTCAGAGAGAGAGAGAGATTTGCTTTCTTTCCCTGGAGAATGGAAAAGATATGAGAAGTCACATTTCGTAAGAGATCGAGTTCAAGGCTTTGTCAAATTTGCGAGAATTATGACTCTTTTTTCACACGTCAAATAGAGACTTTTGTAAGGACCGAAATTGGATTTTAATTTAATAAGAAGACGGATTTTTTTGTACAAAAAGCTCATACCTTAGTACGAAATCGCACATTTTTCATGGCGTTTTGAGTTATAGTCCTAGAAAATCTAAGTGTTTGTAGAGAATTAGACCTACCTTTGAACTGCTGAAATATCGGACATAAAACAGCTAAATACCATTTTACTAATGGCGTTTGAGGTTCGAGAAAATATCTAAAAAATATCCACTTCGAGGCCACTATTGCAATCACTTTAAAGTCAACGTAAAAATGTGATTTAATTGAAATATTTTGATTCAGTACTTTTTCCATGAACTTTTAAAGTAGACTACTATACTGTATAAATCACCTACAGTCGCGTTGATTTAAATAATTTAAATTCTAAACAAAATGACATTCCAAGAATATTGCAAAGCAAATTTCGATTGGATTTCATTTTGGCAAATCTAATAAATAGAGGAGGTGTTTGGAACTAATGAAAGTTCAAGTCTTGTTTTCTTCGATCCTTAGAAAATATCCTCCTCCAACCCATTACTTTAAGCACATTTGCTTCACATTTACACCCCTTTTATCTTAGTTCTATTTGAACATCTAACGCATCATCAAACCACTGATTATTCTTTGAGAGGCTTTGGATGAGCCTTTCATGGTTTTTAGTGTGCACCAAAAAAGTCCATTACAAAGATATTTTCACTCGTCAAAAATAGGTTCCAGGAAATAGTCCAAAAGCAAACATTCGGCAATCTCCGCTTAAGCTTCAGCAGCTTTTGGCCTTTGTTAGATGGGCTTATAGATCAGTCAACTAAGTATCTTTAAGATGTACCGGAAATTGTGGTCTTTGATCTCCATCTCCATCTCAGAAGTTAGCAAGTTGAGTGCAGGGAATCTGCACAGCCTTCTCTCCAACCTTGTATTAGTACACTCACCACAATCATAGAAGTTTGCGTGCCCATGCCCTTGACGAAGGACAAAGACAAGTTTACTCAAGGATTCCTCAAATCAGGTTCATTTTCAAAATACGCTTTAGGGCCAATCATTACAGAAGAAATTCGACGGAACATTTTTTTGCTGTGAAAAAACATCACATTTTACACTGATGAAGAAACCCAAAGCGTATTTTGACACCCGGCCTGAATGCATTGATGCATGGCTTACTCAAGGTTAGTCGATTTTGGTGTTTTTTTTGCTGACTACTGACTAAGTGTAAATATCTGACGAATTGTTGCAGTCATAAGCAAGAGTCATAGCAAGTTACAAGTTTTCATTACAAGTTTGTAGTAGGTGCTTCTGCATTTTATTGACCGCCTTCTCATTTTGAGAGACTTCCTCCAAGCCATGAAGCACTGAATTTCTGGAGTGGGGGGCCAACGGTAAGAATGATAATTTCCAGAAGGATTAATTCAATTGCGTTTCTGCAAACGACACCTGGCTTGTGTTCAGTAGAATATGTATTTCAAATTTCAACTTAATCGAACGCCGGAGTGAAAAGTTATGCCTTCTCAAACATATGTACTGCAGAGAGCATAGAATGAATGAACTTTCCCTTTTGTGGTAAAACAATTGCCAGAAAAGGGCAAATTTATTCATTCTCGGTAGGATTTACACTGAACTTTGAGTGAGCATAACTTTTGACTCCGACGTTCAATTGAGCTGAAAGTTGAAATACGTATTCAAGTTAGCATAGACACGGTCTCATTTGCAGATGAACGCTGTTGATTAGTTCCTACTGGAAATCAAGATTATTTTCTTTAGCCTCCCAGGCCAGTGAAATTCAGTGGTTTTTGTCCAAGCCCAGAGAGGTCAGGTCCAAAATATTGTTTCTCTACAACTTACTTTATTTCCCTACAATTCATTTTATAACCCTACCAATCAATTTATTGCCTTATGAATGAATCATGTCTTTACAAATAACATCTCAAACGCTCAATTACTAGTGAGTCTGAAGCCCCCATGTCATTGACGAGGAATGATCCTTTGAAGAAGTCGTGGTAGGCTTTTATACTAAGACACTGAGTAGCAAAAACACCAACTGATGTACTTGAGGTGAACAGAGCTAGCTTCTAAAACCGCTAGTAGGCCGCATGTTAGCGCACCTAATTCAAAAGCGAGAGCACACCAAAATCAAGTCAGATTAACCGGCCTTGAGTAAATACTCGTGACAACTCCTATGTTTGAAACGCAGCAGCTAGGGAGAGTACATACTCAACGAATGCTAATTTGACATGATTTGGTATACTCTCGCTTTTGAATTAGATGCGTTAACATGCGGCCTATTGAGTAGGCAAAGCACGGGAGTTGGATAGCATGAATGAAAAGGGCTTTGAAATTGGGCTTTGAAAAATCCCAAGTATACCAAAATTAAGTCAAATTAACGGTTGCCTTGTGTATATTTGCCCCAGCTGCTGCCTATCAAACACAGCAGCTACACACTCGAGGCCCGTAAATCTGAATTGATTGCGGTATACTCGAGCTATTTGAATTAGTGCTTTTTCGCTTTTTGAAGTAAAACATGGGCCAGTTAAACTTGAATAACTCAGCACCTGATCAAAAAAAATCCAATTAATTTCAATTCAATGGCTTTCTTGAGCAGCTCTAAAAATGCGTCGACTAGATTTTCAGAAAAGTGTTAATTTAATAGGTTTTTAAGTGTATAATTTTCAATCTTCACCTGACATTGAAAACCCAGAAAATAAAAGTTGTTCCACTTGGTTTCCTGGGTCTGAACCATATGTAAAAGTCTTTGGGAATTTTTCTGCAGACTTGATATGATTTTTTCAGTACCGTTCTCAACATAAGATCGGTGTTTCAAATGTATCTGGGAGTATTCTTGAGGACCATTGATCTGGCTTGCTTTTGATATACTCCAGCTAGTTAGTTGTATTCAGGGTTGCTGCAATCCCGCCGGGTTGACATTAAACCCGAAAAACCCGCCCGGGCGGGTTTTACGATTTTTTCGGGTTTTTCGCTTTCCTTGCCCTAAATGCCCATAACTCGTCCCTCAAAATTGTTCTTTCCTCTACGTGAGCGACTTTATGTGACTTAAATTCAATTTTCGTGGATATTGTGTTTCCTAGAACTCTTGAAGAAGATATCAATTATGAGGATTTGTTATAAATAGGGCTCGGATAAAGTTACTCTTTATTTTGCCTAAAGTTGAAGCTTTTAGCCCTAAAGTTGCATTCATTTCGGCGAAAGTTGCTAAAAAGTTGCCATTTTCTGGCCTTAAAATGTTACTTGTTGACATTGTGTGTAAAATATATATTTCAAATAATTTCCCGCAGGATTTTAGAAATTGAGACAAAAAAATGCCAGAAGTTGCGGTTTCTTGCGAAAGAATCGAGTTAAAAGTATGTCATTTACCGTCAAAAACTCAGTTGTGATAAGTTTATGTGGTCCAGTATGCAGAAGATAATATGAAGAATTAATAATATAAATATTAATATTGAAGAAAACAAAAAAATCAAAAAACTGGAAAAACCCGAGAAACCCAGAAACGAAAAACCCGAAAAACCCGGCTATCTGCTAACTTCATTTGGATTTGGTCAAGAATCTTCAGTATTGTAATGCCCAGCAACAACGCTTCTAATTAATAAATATGTCGATTAGTTAGACTCGTGTGACAACAGTTTTGCCCATGGTGTTTAATTAACTGACACCTCTTATTATTTTTGGTTTTGATTGTGTTCTTGATTGTCATTTTCGCTCTAGCTTTTGTTTTAGTGGTTATATATTCTTTCCGCCTTTGCTTTTGCCTTTGTTAAGTAGTATTCTTCAAGTGATTCTTTAAAATATTTCCTTGAAGTAAATAATAAATATGTCTTGGTCATTTGTTCTTCGATCCTCATATTTGTGCAACAGAAGAAAACTCATTGGCCAGTTAAAGTTTTTTCAAATAATTTGCACTATTAGAAATCGGCATTCTTTAAATACTTACGACAGCGAAAATTTAAGTTCACTCAGTATTGATATTTAGTAGTTCTATAGCAAGAAGTCATCATAGTAGAATCTGATTTATCATTAATACGTCCAATTCTCCCCAAACAGTCATTCATTGAACTGACCATAACAATCTGTTAAATTCACTTTTTTCAAACCAATCTGAGAAAGTAACTAGAGATATGTTTGCTCTCAAATCATTTAACATTCGAACAGAACTAAGTATAAGGGCTCTCCTCCAGTTCATTAAAAAGACGTTTATTGTCTTTTCGGCATTTTTCTCATCTCTACCCCAATCAAATTACAATGATTCTTACCTGGCACAAGATGGTCTTCAGATGTGATATTTTCACTATTAAAGAAGTCCACCGACAAATTCAGTCTTGGTTCCGACCATTGAACGTTAAAGTAGAGCGAGAAAGTAATGCTGTAATCTTTGTCGTCAATCTTCAGAACGTCCGATATCTCGATTCCTGAAATATTCAAAGCAAACGTTCTTGTGACCCGTTTACCGATTGATTTGGTTAGCCTTAGACCCTAGAGACTCTAGATACTTCAGAGACAAGAGTTGTTTTGACTTAAGTTCCAGGAGAAATGTCACCCTAAAATTAATTGGAGTCCCCTGCGCTGTGTGCGCAATGGGGATTCAAAGTTGAGAACATTTAGTTTTGCGATTCAAAACTGGAATTTTCAATTTCAGGGAGTCACTGACAAAGTCGCTCATTTAACTGCTTTGCTCAAACAAGAGCAATGCATGATGAGTTAAGTCACTTGGCTCCCTTGCTGGCAAATTGAGGAACTGCTCTTAAAGTTGCTTTGTTTTTAAAGCATGTCTGCACTAACCTAACTTGAGTGGCATTTTTTTTTCTCTCAAGAGCTGTAGTTTTGACTGAAGCACCATATCCATTTTTAAGAACTCCAACTTTTCCAAATTAACAAGCTTTTCATTTTTAGAAACCAAGGACTTGGCATATTATCTGTTATAAAAATTGTTTACAAATGACTATTTTCAATGTGAGAGTCTTTTGATGTATAGTTGCATAACGTGACAATAGGCCGCATGTTAACGCAGCTAATTCAAAAAGCGAGAGTACACAAAATCAAGTCAGATTGACGTGCCTAGGGTATATACTCTCGACAGCTGTTGTATTTGAAACACAGGAGCTGGGGTGAGTACATACTTAACAAACGTTAATCTGACTTGATTTTGGTGTACTCTCGCTTTTTGAATTAGCTGCATTAACATGCGGCCTATAATTTGTGCTTTACTGACTAGAGAGTTCCCTTGTTGAGCATTGAGTGTGTTTTGAAAGGTTGAAAACAGTCCCAAAAGAGGGAGATAGCCAATCCGTTACGTCATCTTTATTGACATGGTTAAAGCACTAAGATTACAAGAGTACGTGCATGAGGATGAATGGTCCTAATAAGGAACAGTGTCTCCACAAGATTCAATAGAAAATGGAAAACCTTTGAAAAAGTTGAATATATGTGAGAAAATGCAGACAAGGCATTTTGGGCAGTTGTTCCAGACCTTAAGGCGGTTTTTCCAACCCTATCCTATCCTGCCCGTTCCCGTGTCTTCTGCCCTCTTTGATTATCTTTAGTTGCTCAAATCATGTGGAGACACTGATCCTATGTGGGACCAATCAATCTAGGAGGACTGTTTAAATTAAAGTCCCATATCAAATCAAGAATCATTCTTGACACTTTATGTTGGCAATTAAATTGTACTAATAAAAATTAAAATAAAACTGTTTAGGTGCACTCAATCAAAGCATATTAGAAATTGATTAAATCATTAAAAACTATCACTTTTTTTCAACAAAAATCCCTAGCCTAAGGTACACGCTCTATTCTATCCTTTAAGCGTCTACCAGAAGGACTAACATTGCTGTTATTAGACAACAAAAACAAAGTATAAGGTACACACCTACACTTTTAAGGTATCTTAGCTTAGAGTTATATTCATCTCATTTTATCAGAATTTAGCATCAAAGTTTGGCAACTCTAGTTTGAAGCAAACCTGTGTAGTGCTGTTGAAGTGGCCATTAATCACGCACGTCTCTGACTTCTCTAGGTTCCCTACCTTCAGGACAAGAAGCACCGGAAAAAGAAAGTACAACACTTGTTTGAACAAAGAAAGCACTTTACTCGCTCGGAACAATAATAGGCGAACAATTGGCGATATGAAACACCTTAATGAGCTTTGAAAGGCGAAAGGTGTTTCCTACCATTGGTTACCCTATAATTTCCGGCATACCTATCGACATACTTGTGCTATCTTAAAGCGACCAACTTTGTTGTCAATAATTTACTGTTTGGAACAACAATAAGGGGTGCCAATATTTGTGCGTGTTTCGTGTATTAGATTGTCGACTTGCAGCTATGAAAAATGCCATGCTCTTGTTCTACTAATATGATCCAAAAGATAAGTTTATGTAGATGAATTATCATTCTTCCCAGGGTGATTATTATGAATCACTCATTAATAGTAAGAGTTTTGGGTAATTGAAAGGATTTGACATGTGTGAGAAAGGACAAAAAGATAGTGTTTATAAAAAAAATCGAGCCAAAAAAAAGTATGTAAATATTTTAATGTTAAAAAAATTGCAATCTTGAAAAACAAGCCTTCATCATATACTCTGCCACTTCTAATTTTGAAACGCTAGCATAATAATATGTTTGCATTTTGGGAAAATAAATATTAATTTTAATGCTTTAAGAGTCATAACTCTTATATCTTTATGATTATTTTTGTTCGATGGTACCAAATCGCCTTTGTAACTCCTATATTTGTAATCATTTATTCTGGCAACACTGGTTCTCTCTTAGATCTTGCGAATTCCATCCTTTTGGTAACGGATTTTAAAGTTTTGGCGTGTCAATTCCACAATCTCAAAATCATGGAATATCAACCATTTCATCAAATTGACGTCTATCAATGAAGATCCGATGATACAATGAAATGGGAAATCCTTGTGCAAGCTAAGCAATAAATCCAAAGTTGAAGTACATTATTGGATCAAAAATAATCTTGATCCAGCAACTCAAAGGAAATATTTGTTCTTGAAAGTTGTCAATCCTTTTGAGTTCAATTTTAGGAAGATCCAACATCCACCATTTATTGATGTTGAAATGAGCAAAGGGTCAGGAAAGGGCACTTATTCCCCTAAGAGTCGTAACTTGGTTGCCGTTCAGTGCAAAATTTCTTTTGATCTGTTTCACTTTTTTTGCTTACCATTCATTTTCTTTCCCTTTTCATCAAGAAACCAATTTCAAACTTTGGACCAAAGTCTTCAAAGACCTGCTGAATTTTGTGAGGAAAACAGCTCACTTTTTAATATTACATCACCTATGATGCTTGATTTTATTACTCTCCAATTTCAAGCCTTCTGAGAAATGGTCAAAATAAGTTCCAAATACTTAAAACTAATTCAAAAATCTGCTGAAAAACATTTGATTTAGGATCTTGATTTTAGTTGAAGAAACGAAGTCTTTAAAGAAATTCCCTAATATGGTATTCAAACAATGCCATGGAAGGAAATATGGTAACTAAAACAGTCTTTTCTTATCACATTCTATGCAATTTTTCAATAAATGGTCTCACCTAAAACATTTCATATTTTTGAACAAACAGTTGTTCATCTTAGGAACAAAAGATGGCGCCACAAGTAATGTGTTTTGTGTTGTACGAAAGCCAAAAGTGACAAATTTCTAGTGTGCTCAAAGTCATGTTATGGTCAAAATGGGTCCCAAATGAAAAAGCGCATTATTGGCTTAACAGGTACCATCGTTTCGGGGTTATCAGTTAAAATGTGTATGAATAATACTTCTTGCTTTGATTTTATCCGTTACTGAATTTGTAACTTGACTCCATATCAATTGCAGTTACAGATAAAACCGGCGGGGTGAGGCATGGCGTAGTGCGTACTGCGTCGGTTTGTCGTGCAGATGGCTGGGGTTCGATCCCGGCTGACTGCCACCCTCAAAACTCAACCCTTCGGAGTCAAAATTTAGCATTTGAACCGTCTTTCAAATGCAACACACAACTTTCCAAACTCAACTCTTCGGAGTCAAAATTTAGCATTGAACTGTCTTTCAATGCCAAAAACTAGGCAAGCCCCGGTTCGATCCCGGGCTTGCCGAGTCCTAGTGACCTGTGGTATTAAGTTACATGCAGTGGTCACGGCCCTTGACGGCTTAAATGGGCGAACCTGGGGTCATTCCCGAGGGTGAGGTAAAAATTAATGCTTGCTTGTTAGCTTGTCCAAGTGGAGCGGCAATATCCCCATATGGCGGACAGCCTCTATCAGATCGCAGCTGCGAAGCTGCGTTCTGACTCCTCAACAAACAAACAAAGTTAAAACCGGCTTAAACGAATGAGTTTTCCCAGGTCAGAAACCTCCCTCGTTTTTTGAAAGCTGTCGGTACTGTTCATCGTCATAATATGCTATTCTTTCTACCCAAGGATTAAACTAACAAGGGCCATCCTTGCACAATGGAAATATAATGAAAAAGTATACAGTCAGGAGCAAAAGTATTTGTATCGTGACGAGAAAACCAGAAAATCCCTTATATCCAATTAAATACTATGCTTAGAAGTTTGTAAGAATGTAATATTTTTTTCCGATTAAGAATAATACCAGTTTCCCGCAATTGTTTTATAAAAATGTCTGAAACTAACTTTTAATTATTATACGTTATTTTTTATTTTGTTATACTTTTAACAAAAGTATTCGTAACGCGCAAAAAAGTTAACAAAATAGGTTTATAAACAGATTTTTCATCAGAAAAAATTGATCGAAAAAATTGATCGAAAGATGTAGAACATTCTGGACAGCCGGAGAAAAGTCATTTAGTCTCCTTTTTTCCAAGATTTTCTAGATCTTTCTTGGATCTTATAAATTTTACGGAATTGAACAATTGCTTTACAGTCAGCCAATCATGACTAAGGTCAAGGAGCTCGACAAGGACTTGAAGTTGAAGATAGTCTTCATCATGGAGGCAAGGGCTACAGCGCCATTTCGAAGCTTCTGGACATCCCGATTTCAACGATTCAGTACGTCGTGAAGAAGGCACAAAAGAACGGAACGGTTGAGAACCTCCCAAGATCCGGTCGTCCAAGGAAACTGTCAGCCAGACTTGAGAGGAAGATTGTCAGAGAGGTCACAAATAATCCTCGAACAACGGTCAAGGACATCCGGAACAGTCTCAGTGAAAATGGATTGTCCATCTCGAGGTTTACTGTTGCTCGCTCACTTCACAAAGCAGGATTGAAGTCTTGTCGCCCACGGAAGACTCCCTTGCTCAAGGATAGACACTTGAAGGCTCGCTTGGAATTTGCCAAGAAGTACCTTGACAAGACCAGTGACTTTTGGTCTAGGATTCTTTGGTCAGATGAGACAAAGGTTGAGCTTTTTGGTCACAACGATGTTCAAAGGATTTGGCGACGTAAAGGAGAAGCGTTTCATCCAAAAAACACCATCCCTACGGTCAAGCACGGTGGAGGATCGATCATGTTATGGGGCTCCTTTTCCGCCAAAGGCACCGGTAACCTCGTGAGAATTCATGGGACAATGAAAAAAGAAGACTATCGGGATATCTTGGCTGAGAATCTCCAGAGTTCAGCGCGGAAACTTCGGCTTGGTCGACAGTTCGTCTTCCAGCACGACAACGACCCTAAGCACAACAGCATTTTGGTCAAGAAATGGTTGAAGGACAATCGGATTAAGGTCTTGGACTGGCCCTCCATGAATCCGGACCTTAATCCAATTGAAAACCTTTGGAGAGAATTAAAAGTCCGTATCCGTGCAAGACGTCCAAAGACAATTGACGAACTGGAGCAAATCTGTTATGAAGAATGGGCTAACATTCCTTCAGATGTATGTAAAAATCTTGTAAATGATTATAAAAAACGTCTCTTAAGTGTAATTCAGCAAAAAGGGCATTCAATAAACTATTGACAAAATGTTACGAATACTTTTGCTCTTGGTCTAAAACATGTTCTGAGCAGGTTTTTAACCAAAATCTTGTAAATTTTTTAAAAAGAAAGGTATCATAGCTTTTAAATGATAAAAGAATAACTAAGGAGCAAAATGGTTCTTAAATGTATTTTTCAAAAATCGAGTATCATTTAAAAATCAATAAAATTTTCGAGGTTACGAATACTTTTGCTCCTGACTGTATGTCACTCCCAATATCCGGGACCAAATTCTTCTGTCGTGGCATTCTATGATTCCTCTTGGGATGATACCTCCCACATTTCCGCGACTCCCAAAGGATGATGCAAAGTATAATTCCAACGTTGAAGTACGTTCTTCCACGTCTGAACCATCTGAGGAGAGGGTCAAGGGTGCAATTCAGGCCCTCATGGATAAATTTCCGTCCACTTTTGGCAGGCATGTGTTAGTAACCCGATGTGATCTTACTCGATTCGTGGTAACCGTCTTTGTCCGCGCAGCGTCTGACGAAAACACAATCGTCGGACTCCGTTCCATATTTGCCAAGCATGGAACACCATGCAACCTTAGGACCGATAACGCCACGGCATTCTCTAGTCAATCTTTCAAGAGCTTCATGCAAGAGAGTGGGATTGCCCATTCGTTATCACCTCCCCATCATCCACAAAGCAATCCGGCCGAGTGCGCCATGAAATTAGTGGGGAAGGCCATAAAGCTTTCAGATCAGACTCCCAGAGGAATGGAGCACGCGCTGGCCACGGCCTTGGCCGATTATCGCGATACTCCACACATAGCGACGGGAGTGGCACCGTCCATGGCCATGAAATACAAAAAAAGGATCCCAGCTTAGCAAAAATAAGACTAAAAGAGCGGGCCCACCGCTACAAGTGCACAATATCGATTGGCAAGGGAAGGAGGCCGCACCAATGCAAGGAGGGCGACCTTACATGGGTCTTGGACATGACTAGAAGAAACAAGTTTAAGCCGCTTTACTTGCCTCACCATTTCCTAGTTTGTGAACGACTCCATGGGCACACATTCAGAGTACAGTGTCCGGAATCAGGCCAAATGATGGTTAGACACGCCGACCATCTTAAACTAGTGACGACAAGACATGAAGCGGCTACTCTGAAGTCACAGGGCGTTGAAAGCGATCCACCTATCATTATAGTGTCAACCGGAACCACCACGCATACAGAACCAACAAGGTTATCGTCGCTCACCGAACGAGAAAGGCCGCCCATAGATGAATCGGAAAATAACTCATTGGAGGAGACATTGAAAACGGCGCAAACACGGTCGGAGGACCAACAACCAACGAAGCCGCCTAACGAGGTGCAAGCCTCTAGGGAGACGCTACGAGGGGGGCGTGGTGAACAAGAAGACGACGTTTTTGCGGGATCTTTGCGCCGCAATTGGCGGCCGGAGGAATTGGAACCCGCTCTGNCCCTTACTGTTCAAACAAATGCACACTGATCGTAAGTACTTTTTTCATTTAATTTTGCGGATTCAAAACAAATTGCGCCATCAATTGAGGCAAATTGAAAATTGCCTTGTGAAATCAAAAACATGTCAAGTTTGCATCCAAAAACGGACAAATGAATCAAATTCACCAGAAACAAATTTGGAAAATCGGTGCACACAGACTAAAATACTAAAAAATGGCCCTGTTAAAAAAAATATTTCCTAAAAATACGGCTTTTTCTAAATATTTTGGGCTTTTAACGAAAATAAATATTGAATATTTTGTCACTTTTTGCAAATATATTTCCGGGCCCTAATACTTAGTAATATATTTTTTTTGATAGCCTTATTTATACCCTTAATTAAGTTTATGGTTTACAGCCTAAGATTTTGTTGAATATTGAAACGAGAGTTTCCATTATTTTTTTTCTTGTTGGAGCGTTTTTCTATTTTACATTAAAATCCGTTTATGATGTTTACGAGGCCAAGCTGACCAAATATTTATTTCCCTCGCCAATTTTTCCATTTTAGTTTGCCTATTCCCCTCAAAAAGTGCCATAAAAGTTGAAATAAATGGAAGATTATGGCAATGTATTTTTTGAAAAGGTTAGATTTTTAGTCAAAATTTCAAAAGATTAACTGAAACCGTGGAGATTCTTAAAATATTTCAACGAAAAACGGGAATTTTCCTTTAATTTTGGAAGAAAAAGTCCTAATATCTAAAAACAGCTCAAAACAACCAAATATTTAATCAAATATTTTTAATTTAATTAGATACTTTTGGCCCCTTTAATTATCATGTTTAAAACTCGGACTCATGTAACCTATCAATCAATATCGTGGTTTGATAAGCAAGACACTCAACAGCTGTCTGATTCTTTGAAGTAGGGGTGAACTCACTTGTTAAAACTCTTGAAACACGGGATTATTAGAAGCATATATATTGAATAACAAGACAGATAATGGAATTAAATTTCAATTACAGTTTTTGCAAAACCATAAGCCGCTGTCCACTTCATCCAAGGAGTTGAATTCTGTACAAGAACAATGAATCCAATTCTCACATTTGTCGCAACGAACAAACCCTGACATGTTCTTTTGCAAGTCAGTCGAAATTTTACAATAGTGACATTTCCATATCATTTTCGCTGCCTCATATTTGGAGACAAATACTTCTTTCTCAACCAAATCCTGGACCTCGCGTAAAATTGTTTCAATATTTAGGGAAATACAATACATCCAACAATTGCTGTCAAGGGAAGAGGAGACGCATTCCGAAATTAATTCTTGGTGAAGGGATTTCGAAACTGGTTGTATGATCTTTGCTCTTTTCCTTGTAATCCGAGGAAACACTGACGGAATTCGCTCTCTCTTACGACCTCTGTCTAATTTTGGGAATAATGCCGTCTGGTTGGTTTCGTTGAAGAGCTCTTTGACTTTCTTTAGAAGTCTTTCTGCAGCATCTGGTGGTAACGTTGTGAAATGATCATTCAGTTCTTGCAAGGTCTTGGTTTTCCTCTCTTCAAAACCCTGCAAAAGTGAAACAGAAATCAAATCTTGGCCTCCCCAATCAATTATCTTTGAGCGATACAGCACATATTTTAACTTCGTTTTTCATTTTATAATTAATTGCTTGTTTATGTAAAATCAAACGATGTCAAAACTTATTCAAAGAAATTGCATTGTATTTAATCAAAATTAAAGCTCTGAGTCCATCATTTTTAACTCAATACTAAATGGCGTAGGTCGTGCACAAAACCATCACGAATAAATTAAATGACTGAACGCTAGAAAAAGAGTGGTCAGCAAAGTAGTAGCACCAAAATTCAAATACATTGTGCGAGCTCTTATTTTGAAGACTTCGCATCCAAAAACACATATTTGAGACCTAATGAGTGCTCTACCATCCCGACCATTACCTCAGATTCCGTGACTTCAATATTTGGATCCAAGTTTTCATCGCAATCATGGTTTTCTTCGATAGTGTATGAACATGGGGAAGAACTTCTTTCAATATCCAGGGAGTGTAGATTTTGCTTCGGGCGAAATTCCGTTTGCATGGCCAAAATGTGGAGGTGTTTACACGCGTTTCTTCTGGCATATTCAGAACAAGTGCAGGTCATTTCATGACAACAAATATTGTTGGTTGGGCAAGTCAAACAAGTAACTTCGCAAATGTTTCTGTTACAGCCATACATATTCCGAGTAAGGGTGTAGGCGGCTAACAAATTTTCCGAATTTTGGAATTCGAATTTCAAGACTTTGAACTTGCCTTCTTCAATTTCGTTAATTTGATAACTGTCAGCATTATCCGGGTGCTGGTGGTTGAAAAATGCCTGCGCCCTTGAGGGTTTTTTTGCGCCTAATATCTTGTGGTGAAGAACTAACGCCTTTCCAGAATAGAATTCATCAATCTTCATCAAGGAAAAACACAACTGATCGATTCGGCCACCTCGTTTCAGGGCCAAATCCTTTATAGTGCGATGATACCTTAAAAAGGAAAAGAAGTTGATACGGTTTCCCCAGATGGAAAATAATGCAAAAATATATAGTAGGTCCTTGTCGAGACGTAATCTTATTACGGACCAAAAATTTAAATTAGGCTCTCTAACCAATAGTAACTAAACACATACTATGAAAAGGACAAGCAACAAATCACATCTTAATGTCAATTCAATTATTGTATTGAGTGTTCAAATAGGTTGTCCTTTTGGAACATGAAATGTACGTAAATTTCATCAAATATCCCCATTAAGTTATCGTTTTGCGAATATGCCTCACCTTTCCTCGATCAGATTATGTGCAATAATTCCCAAAGTGAAGCACCTAGCCCATTCATGTGGCTTGCAAACTTTACCCTCTGGACCGTAGTTGCTTGCAAAATAATTCCATCCATCTGACTTGACAATCTGTAAACGAAAATCGTATGAGAGAATAAACAATAAAAAATCATGGAATTCTCAAGATGGATAGGCATTAACATCGAAGTTGTATTAACCATAAAATATTTAGAGTGCGTGTACCAAAACTAGCAAAAAGTATTATCACGACTTTTGCACCTGTTCAAGATAAACGCTAAGCTATTTATTTAAATCTTGAATAAGGTGAAGGAATTACGTTATTGCAAATTCTCGAAAAAAAAATCCAATGAATATATCTCCGTACCTATTCCTGCTCTAATTTCTTGTAAAACGCCCAGAACTCTGCTTCCGTGGGCATAAGACGGAGCTGGCTGAGATAATCTCGTAATTCGGGATCATGGGGAAGGAGACGGCGCTTCCAGGCATTTTCGACATGCCAAGCACATTTCACGTGTTTTATCGGCAATTCCGGAAACTCGTCTCGCCAGGCGTTAATAAAACATGGTGCCATATCAGAAACAAGCACTTTTACATGGCGGAGCGCCTCATTAGCTAGACGATTGAGAATTCTCAAACCATGTCGTACCACTGACGAATCTTCTGTGCTCGAAACAATTTGCATGATAGGAACTCCTTCACCCCTCCGATCTAAAATGAAAATTTTAACATAATTTGGCAATATTCCATTTGGAGGCAAGTATCAAAATGTTCAATTGAAGTTTATAATGTCAATTTGTCCACATGAATAATTTTTTTCTCCAAAATCTAAAACGTACCTGTCACCAAGAACGAGATGAGTGGGTATTTTGAATAGTTTGTCCCATGAGTAGAATCCATGAAAAGAACTGTGGGTTGATCCTTAAAGGCTTCTATCATGTAAGCCGATGCGAAGATGACGAATGTACTGTCCTCAGTCTTGATAACTTTTTCTTGGATTTGCTCCGGAATTGAAGCAGGTTTGACTGGTAAACCGTCAAAAGAGCAGGCTCGATACTCCTCTCGTTCCATTATGGCACACAAATTTTCGATATCTGGCTTTGTTAAGTCCAACGTTGTTTTGACGCATGTTCTGGCGATATTGTCCAAATCTTTAAGAGTAATGATCTTATTCTGTCCAGCAACACATTCTGCCGGGGTGAAGTATCGCTGTACGATTGTGGATTTTGGTACCCCAGCTTCAAGTAACGAAATAAGCATTTGCTTGGTCAACTTCGAAATACGATGAAATCTCAAACTGGGCTCGTGAGAATGAGTCTTGCATCCCTTGATAACAAATTGAAGCTTCTGTTCAACGCATAAATTGCCCAGGATTTCAGGGGGACATGAACAAAGTGTCATTTTTTTGGTCCAAAATTTTGCTTTGCATCCATATCCCGTTATGGTGATTTTTTCCCGTTTGTTTTCTCGGTTTGTCGATGCACCTCGAGTCCTGGTGTCGTGTATTGGGTCGTTTTGAGGTGGTAGTTTGTCCTTAAACTCATTCTGAGGACAGGCCTTGTTCGTTGGATCATTTTCTGTTGGTATTTCATCCTTATATTCATGTCGAGTGCCGGGGATGTTGTTCAACACACTTTGAGTTGGAACGTGATGGTCTGGAGCAACGTTTGGACGCGTATCCTTAGGATTTTTGAAGTGTCGACATTGATATCTTGAGAAGCCACTATGGCCCATGCGCCTAGTGAATTGTTTGTCTAGCTCTTGATTGATCATCCATCCCTCCAATAACTCCAAGGAAGAAAAGTACTCCTCGATGTACTCATGATTATGGTCTTCTTTGCATGGGTCATAACATTTTTTAAAATGCCTCTTGAGGTTGTCGTGACTCATAAATATCTTTCGACATCCACGACAATGATAATCTGAAAAATGGCACGTTTACCTTTGTTTGTAGTGACTTCGATTTTGAAAGTGTTTGTGAAAGCCTTGAAGGTGGAAATTAGGTTTCTTTTCAATCCCAAGCTTAACACCCAAAGGGGTATCACATCAAGTTCATAGTTAGTTAGGGTTGTTCTTAAATGTATTAATGGGGAAAATTTAAGTTCATTACTTACTTGACTTTGAGTTCATGGTTCTTAAGTAGAGTGGATAACTCAAGAGAACTTGTTCAATCCAATGTGACCCGAGAGGTGAAGGAAATAAAGACGTCAAACTGTTAAATGGTGTTCACGGCTGAATAAATATTCAATATTGAATTGCCTTGGCTTTCTCGCGTCAGGAGTCAAAACAGCTAGAATGCTTTCCAAGTTTTTGTTTTGGACAGTGATGTGTTTCCAACTTGATTTTTGGCATCATGTTGCCAATGGCCTTGTTTAGGTTCTTGGGGTTCTTGGGTCTAAACAGAATACTCTTTTGCTCTATTAACAAAAATCAATTGCATTTAATCTTCTTGAGAACTTCTTTTGACTTTGATAAATATTTAACTTTGGTAAAATTAGTATCTCAACATGTCCCCTCAGACTTTGGCAACGGGCCGCAGAAAAAGCTGTTGGTTCAATTTTAAGATTTTTGATGAATCTCGTCACGCTGGTTTTATTATCTGATCAGTGGCGGAG